>APFE031625096.1:0-38545 GCA_000404065.3 Pinus taeda | reverse complement strand
AAAAAAAATTAATTAAGAGGCAGCCGACTTCTCAAAATTTGAGAGCCGACCCTCCTCCTTGTTTTCCTCATCTCTATTTATTCCCTAATCAGTTGCTCTTCTTCTATCAAACTTCAAGTTGCCCTGATGATGGATCCCAGTTGGGATTCGAAACGTTGGCAGGAAAATCTTAATACTGTGGAATCTCCGATGTCTGAATCAAAAATATTACACCACAGAGGTCTCAAATCCAGAAATATTTTTTTAATAGAAATTATATAGTAAAAAATCTAGTCGATGATTTTGGAACCTATTAATATATAATTGAAACTCAGTTTCAAGATAAAATAAACCACACTAATTAATTCGAAACAGATAAAACTTTCTCATATATACATTCTAAATCTCTATAATTTCTCAATTTGAAAATCTATTTCATATTCATACTCTTTTATAAGCATCGAAATTCCAACACTAAACAGAGGTTATGGAACCTTGAAATTTCTTATTTAAAATTATGTAAAAAGGCCGAAAAATCTTAATAGGGATGATGGTTGGAAGATCAGCAGCGGGTCCCAGCTCTGTCTTCCTAGCCTCTGCAATCCCTTCTTGGTAAGGTCTCAGTGTTCATTGTTTCCTTCCCTTAGGGGTTGTTTCCCTTATGTTGGTTAAATTATTTTCCTGTTTCTCTTGATTTGATTTGTTCCTCTTTTAATTATCCCCTAGTAGTATATTCTAATCACCTCTATTCCCTTTATATTCGCGGATTATTTAATTTAAGTGTAACCTTCCATTAAAATTGTTTTATTTATATATATGTTATTGCCATCCTAAGAATATTAAGCATAATATTTAGAAATTTTTTTTTAGTAAGCGAATAATTAAAAATATCTTGATCGATCCTTAGAATGTAAGGTATTTATGTATCTTCGGATTAGCCTAAGATTTTTAACATCCTTGTGCTATTTTTAAATTTGTTTATAATTAATTAATAAATAAAATATTTTTTTCGAAATAAAGTACTATATATTAATTTTTCATATATTTTTATTAAATAATTTTAAAATTTTGTTTATTAATTCTAGATAATTTAAACTAACCTTATAAAAAATAATAAAATTAAAAAATAGATTTTTTTTTTTTTTTAAATATATATTATATTTTAATAACTACAACAGTAAATAAATTATTATGAGAATGTTAGTTATGGGAATATATATATATATATATAATTTAATAAATATGGTTTTGGTTTTGATATCTAACCTTAATCTATTTTTTACCTAGTTTAAATAATAAAATACATTTCATCTAATTATTTATATAATATATAGTAAAATATTTTAATAACTAACATGAAATAGAATATATTAGAATCTTAAGGTTTTAAAAAAATTTAATATATTATATATATTTAGATATATTATATATAATGAATTAATATTTAATATATAAATGGATTAATTTTAATAAATATTAATAATATATATATTTAGATATATGAATTAATAATTTAAATAATATAAATGGATTAATTTTATACCTAAACTATGTTCTGTTTTATTTTTTACTTGGTTAACTTAGGCTCCATAAATATAATAATAAATTAATATTAAATTAGTTAAAAGAAGTTTTATTGGGGTCTTTGAGTCGAAAAGTAGCGGTTAGTCTTTTTAGCCGTTGGAGTCTCTGCTTAGAGTATTTAACACGTTAAACTAGATCTGCATCTTCAGTCTCTGCTTAGACTATTTAACACGCTAAACTAGATCTGCATCTTCAACTTGTACTGACGATGAACCACACTAGTTGGTTCGAAATGCGTCGACAAATGAATTAATGATATGATTTCGCAGAAAATTCTCTAAACAATTATTATGGATCACAGAAGTCTAAATTCCTTGATTATGTAAACCATTTATTAAATTTGGTTAGTAACGTCAATCTTCTTCTAATTTTCTAAATCATTATTTATTGAAATCCTTATTTTTTCGGAAATACAGGTCTGTAACCTTCTAACGTGTCTGAACTCAATTCTCACAGCTCGATCCTCTACGAAAATGTGGGGACTCAATTCTCACAGCTCGATCCTCTACGAAAATGTGGGGACCCGGGAGTTCTCTTGCACGGAAAAGGATGAGATGGCCACATGTCCCACACCCAAAGCATATTTTGACATTTGCACAACTGTATCCGCAGGATCTGAACTCAGGTTGCCATCAGTGTATAAAGGACGCGACGACAAGCAAAGATTCCAATGTACACGCACTTGGCATTACCATTATTCATGGGCCATGTTTGAATAACGTCGACACTGGTGTCAGCCGTGGCGACAATGGTCCCCGAATAAATTATAAAATTGCAACTATTTCAAGTTGGTCTTTTTGCAATCGGAAATTTTGTAGCACATGCAAAATTTTTGGATCTAGTATCGGCAATTTTTGTGCAAAAATTTACAGTGAAACATATGAAGTCAGTCGTATCTGATTAGAGCAAATGCTGTTTGATTTGAGTCGGTTTCAGCACGAACCGTAGCTGGAATTCGACAATTTTTGTTTCAGCATGTAAAAGGATTGTTAATTTTGTAGAAATTGACATCAAACGGAAAAATGTAAGCAAACCCTAAAGCTAGCAAGAGCAATTACAGGTTGATTTTGATCAGATTCAGTGCAAATTTGATCTCAGTATGTAACATTATGCGTAACGAGTTGTGAACGTTTGTTTTTCCATAAAAATCTTACGGAACGAATTGCGTTTTGCTCGGATCGGGTCCATTACAAACGTTGGTCGGAATCCGAAGAATCGGCCTCTAAGGATGTGTAGTTACAGTCCGTAGGTTTTGTTTTGGAGACTCATTGCTTCGGAACGTAAAGTCCTGGACAATTTGGGATATTTATTTTGTGCATATGTGGAATTTTTGGAATTCTCTGAGTGAAAAGCAGGATTGTCATATTTGATGAAGAAATTATGTGAAATTCTTTTAGCTCGGAAACTTTGATTCGGGTTTGCAAGCGGAGGAAGCAGGGTTTAGGGCTGAACAGAACGATCGATTTTGTTGAGAAAACCAATAACTTCTGTCTCAGTCATGGCTCTTTCTGTGGATCGTGAACCGTCCATATTTTTCGGGTGAGCTTGATTTCATTCTGCTTAATTTTTTAATTTGTTTTCAGTTCTTCATGTAAATTTAAGGATCACTGGAAGAATGAATAAAATTGAGTCATTAACATTTTTATAGACAGGGTAGTTTGTAAGAGCTTTAAGTTACAAATATGCCAATCTTATTTGTTTCTACTGGATAAATTATATCTGTGCACTGTCATCGCACCGAGAGAAGCTAGGTGCTCCACAGCCTTGGTGGGGAGAGATCTTTAACACTTGGTTTATGTGTGTGTTTGCGCAAAGGTAAAGAGACGAGAAAAACAGTAAGTCTTATTCTTTTAATTACAAGAATGTGCCTCTGTATTTTATATAATACTTATCTAAACAACAACAGCTGTAAATAAACAAGCATCAACCTTGGATCTATTACGTTCTACGCACTTAGAGGATGGATGTAATATAAAAATCAAGTTTTGCAACTTGAATTTTTAAAATCCTTCTTGGCATCCAAAGTTATGATAGATGTATGTTGGTTTTATTCGGTTACACTGGATAATCATTTCTGCAATCTAGGAATTTTTGTAATAAGACTCCTTCACATACTTTGATTAGCTGAGTGTAGCGATTTCTTCCCATAGTGTTCACAGGAAAAATATGAATGCATAATTTCACCTCGAGTTGCATTGTACACAGCCCAGGTGGCGCGGGTCAGATCACTCAAATCATTGCGTGGTTGTGTGCAATGCTGATGAAGGGTAAATCTAGCTACTATAATACATGGCAGGCTTCGTAAGTGCAATGAAAATATTGAGGGTAGATATTCCACATTGGGCTAGCTTCTGTATTTCATTTCAAAAGGATTTGCCAATTCAAAATGAACATTGAATCAAAACTCTATTTCTTTTACTGTGATTTTATCTCTTGATTTCTGTGAACATTTTAGCGTCTAGGAGTGTTTTAGAGACTCCCATGGTCTCTTGACTACTGATTGTGCATGGGCCGGTCCACTGCCTTATCATAATCCCCCTCTACTTTTTCTGGTATCCAGATCAGCGGTGCCTGACGTTATATATGGGTGAGGCCCTCAGGTTAAGATTTTACATTCTTCGGCCACCCACCCTGCCGGACCCTACTCAGAGGATCACATCTTCTTTCTTGATGCTCCTAGTGGACAAGGTACCAAGAGTCGGGCAGAGAGCAGCACTATCTCAGTCCTCAGATCCATTAGACTCTGGTAGGCATTCTAGCCCCTGGCGACAAGGACCCTGCAGAGTTGCAGACTTAGATCTTGGGACAGTCTAAACCAGACCAGCCAACAATCCTCCTCCTCTAGTTCCTAGCAATGAGCCACTTCTTCTAGATAGAGAGACACCTCCTGGGCCAAATTCAGCACTTCTAGCCAGTCCTCTGTCCAGACATTCTTTCCTGTAGCCTCAAATGGTAGGAGAGTTGTACATTTGGAAGTGGATGCTTTAGAGGACAACTCGTTCCTTCTTTCGGCAACAGGCAGTTGGAACCTTGAGGTTCTTTTCCTTAACTTCTTCGAGAACAATATTTTTCACTTTGGTTTTAGACTTTAGTCAGTAGAGCTTAGATCTTATAGAGTAGCTTTGCTTCCAACTTTTGTAGGAGTGGCCTTTGCACTCCCACTTTGCATTGGCACTTACGCATTGATGTTTGATCAGTCATGTTGACCTAATTTTGGTCATTTGTTGACATTAATATAATTATCATTTTTTCCCCAAGAAAAGAAATATGTAATTTTATTTATATGAAACAAAATTACATTTTTCATGTGCCTATCGTCATTCCAATGGCTACATGCCTCATAAAGAATCCTGTACATGTTTCAGTCCTCAAATTTTGAGGTTTTGATATCTTACCATATGCCCCCCAAAGAACTGTATCACTTTGGGATTTCAGCTTTTCTGTTCTTGCAAAAAAGATTATACACATTGCTTATAGATATCTCAGAGATAGCAGAAAATATTTCAAAAAAAAGACATAGTATGTTTGTAGAAACTATTTATCTTTCAGATGCAAGGGTCAAGAAAATATTCTTGCTGCTGGCCTTCTTTATTTTTGGTGATTTTGCATGTGCCTCTGTCCAGATACAATCCAGCTTTTGAGAGTGTATCTGCTTTTGTGTTCCTGTACCTGTATATGTGGTCAAATGAAATCTGTGTAAAGAAAGAAAGAAAGAGAGCCGTTGACAGATATTTTGATAAATAGGCAGAAGGGTGTAGTTTCTTATTCTTGCTGCTCCCTCCATCCAGTTTATGACAACACGTGAACCCCCATATATATGCAATGAAGTGATCCTCTGTTTTATGGCCAGCTGTATAATCAGTTTTTTCTTTTTTAAACCAGTTTTCCCACATTGGGGTTTGTCGCTGGCATCCGCCACATCTTGTGTCTTGTTTTGGCTTGTTTTCTGCATATGATTTTATGTTCTATCTGCATTTACTGTCAATGTTTATAAGTTAATGTGATTGCTACTGGATATAATTGGAAATTGTCATTGGGCTACTAAAGGAACATTGAAGTAAATTGTGGAAATTAACACTTCTTCTCCTAAAGAGTGAGCTTGTGTGGTAGCATGCTTCATTTATTTCCATGAAGTACAGCCATGAATGACTGCATATGAAGCATGGAGTGCAATACATGTGGAATGAGCCATTTAGTCTGAAAAAGTGCTCACTAGTAGCTAAATCATCCAATTGTCTAAGATTTCTTTTGCAATTATAATATGGAGCAATTTCTGATGTGATTGATCAATAATAAATATGTCACTGTAGTTGGATTTCCAGTTTTGGCAAATTATGATGATTATCATTCGAAACAACGATGAAATGAAGGGAAAATCATTCATTTTTCAGTAATAAAGTAGTTGTCTAGACTCTAAGCTTATGTTTTTGAAGAAGTATAGGTTTCTCTTAAAATATTTTATTCATTCTCTACCTCCAAAAATGAGAGTCCCAAAGGCGCAAGGGAAGTATATCTAACCATCTAATGTGAGCTCTTTCCCTTGATAAGATAAGATAATATAAGACAAGATAATTTTATTAATGTCCAACAAAGGAGCACAAGGAGTAGGTCAATGGTACTCAAAAGTGTTGAATTTTGTAGCTATGGTCGGTCATCATAATTAATATTGTAATCATTGATGTATTCTATAAAGCGTTCTTCATTCTGCTTTTGTCAAAAGAAAAATATTAAAGGCATGTTCTTCATGTCCTTTGAAAAAGAAGAAAAATTGAATTTTTTGAAAATAAATTTTTGGCTCCAAAATAAGTTAGCTCAACTCCCTTATAGCCAAGTCGGCTCCAGTATAGATGCACCCATTCATATAGCGAGTCCACTATATATATGAGGCATTCGACCTCCCTCAAAAGGTAATTTTCGGTTCCTTTCAAGAAAAGTTCAGATATCCAGAGGCAGCCAGCGAATCTGAGGCCAGCAAAAGTCTTGTCTGAGGCAGCCAGAGAATCTGAGGCCAACAAAGTAACATCTCTGAGGCTAGCAAAGTAACATTTGTGAAGCAGGCAGAACAGTATATCTGAGGCTAGGCAAAGGCCGAATTTATGACAGAGTTTCTGAAGCAGAATCGAGCTTTTTTTTTGAAGAAGAAGACCAACGAGTGGAGCAGATTGTTGACTTGACTAGAGGGAAGCTTGACCAAGTTTGACCTAGCTGTATGGTTGCTCTGTTTGATCTTGAATTTTACTGATGTATCTCTCTTGTACTTGATGATTTCTCTAAGGAAAAGGTTGCTGGGTTTTTCCCCATGTGGGTTTTCCCAGGGTAAATTTTTGTGTTCTTTGTGTGGCTGTCTCTTCATGATCCTACTGTCATTGTTATATTGTTGATGTCTTCTGTGTAATTGCTTGATGATGGAATAATGAGCAAGAATGCGAATAAGATCAAAATCATCTGAAGTAATTATCAGTATAGCCGACACTATGTAAAAATTAACATGGTATCAGAGCAGCCTTAAAGATTTAAGGTCAAAATGAAGCCATGTCAGAATTCTGTTCAGAAATACCACCAAAGTACTGTATGTAACTTAACAAGGGTCTGTTCAAACCATGAAAGAGGAGCAGAAAAGCCTGTTCAAGGTCTGTCTTTGTTCTATGACTAGAAGAGTAGTGCCGAGCCTTGAAATAAGACTCCTCAAAGATCAGTCTAAGCTATTATGGAAAATAGGAGTTCCTCAGGAAATCAATGAAGCTGCAAAAGAGTCAAAGCTCTAGTCTAAGGATACCATTAGATAATTCAATTGATCAAAGGAAGGCCGAACACCTGTTGTAGATTAAAATGCTACAGCTTGGAAGTAAAACATATATATATACCAGAGATATATCCGTGCTCTTGGATGATGAAATGCCTCAGGGCTAATCTCAGAAAAGGCCGAAAATATCAGGACAAATAATAGAGGCTGAATAACTTGACATAAGCCTGAATTATCACAGTCAATCTAATATTTGTTTTGATAGGTAGTCCTTTTGTGATCAACGTTTTCCTAAGGCAGAATCATTGAAGCTTACCCCTGGAGCAGAGGATGCTGTGATGACAAACCGATTGACTTCAGTAAATGACCTCAGAGAATCCGGCAGTAAATTAAAAGGCCAGACTACAGTTCATTTTCGATATGTAACCCTTTTAAGATAAGATCAAAGTTTTATGAGGAGTAAGGATTAATGAAGCATACCTTGTCTACAAGAAAAAGTCCTGAGCACAATCTTGTGAGTCCGAAGCAATGTTGTTAAAAGCGCGAGCGGGATTAAATCGGCGCGGGGAATGAAGCGGAAAAAAGCGGAAAAATCGGGAAAAAAGCAGAAAAAAGCGGGAAAAAATCGTTTGGTACAAAAATATTCATTTTTATTTTTTTTATTTTTTTTTCAAAAATCCCGCTGCCCAGACATCCCGAGCTTTTTTCTTAAAAAAGCGGCCTTTTTTCGAAAAAAAGTGGGCTTTTTTCGAAAAAACGGGCTTTTTTCGAAAAAAATGCACTTTTTTAAAAAAAGCACACTTTTTTTTCAGAAAAAAGCGGCAAAAAAAATTTTCCGCGCTTTTTCGTATAAAACGCGCGTTTTAAGCGCCACGGGGAAAAAAGCGCGCGTTTTTTAAAAAAGCGCGATTAAAACGCGCTTTTAACAACACTGGTCTGAAGGCATCTAAGAGAAGTTGAAAAGTTTTTTGTCTGTAGACATGCTAGCAAAGTTGTTTGGGTTGATGTCTCAATTTGGACTGGTATCTTGTTTTTGAAGTGATTTTTCATAGTTTTTGTTATGGCTACGGGAACTGATGCTATGGTTGAAGACTTGAAGTAATGAAGATCCACAGCAATGAAATAGTCGTGGGAATGCAGACCTTCAAGAAGGCAAGTGAAATTAATAAGAGGTATGTGTTATCTCCCACGGTGATTTTTGTCTAAAGTAGTCATTGATCTCAATAATCTTATGTCATTATAAAAAGAACTGTCATTGGATTCCAAGCATAGATCTGGTTGGAAGAGTCTGTGTCAAAGACTTACATTATAAATCTCTTTGAGACCGTGGATGTCAGTATGCCTTGAAGAATGAAAATATATTAGAGAACTGTGTAAATGCTTTGGAAATGTTGCCTTACAAATCATATGCAGGTCCTTAAAGAATCCTTAAAGGTCAATTATTGATGTAGCATCTCGATATATTCAAGCATGATATGAGGAACCTGTAATACCTTAAACTGCAATGATATGTCCTCCATTTGACAAGATGAGCTTAAAACTGTAGCTTTATAAGGCTTGAAGAAAGTTTTGGTAACTATTATAGTATGTATACCAAAATAAGGAACGAACCTTGCAAGAATGTTTGAAAAGCTGAGGTGACATTAAAATTTCAGGGTTCTGTAACATTGTGATTCAGGAGCATGACAACTATTACGAAACATTGGCACCTTGCACTGTTGAAATTTTTGAAAGATGCATTGTATATGCTGATGCTAAGAAAGCTCACCTTGATATGATAAGCTTGCAATAAAGAAGAGGTTGAGTCCTAATTGAAAGTCTGTTCAAGAAATATGAGTGATTTGCAGAACTGGATGAGTATAAGACTACTTGGGTAGAAGGGGATCAGATCATGTTTAACCAAGAATACATGGTTGCTGAAGTATTGTATAAATGGGTCTGTCATATGTCATTCTTCATGTAGACATCTCACTGGAAGATCCCTGACCATGTCACATTTTTAGTTTGATATCTTTATTTGCTGAGGGACTGAGTTTTGAACTGTTATATATGAAAATAAAATCTTTCAGATGTCAAAGAGTGTTGGAGAGTGAAAATCCAGGGTTTTGGAAGACTGAAAATCTTGGATATGAAAAGTTTTAGGTTTTTGGATCTAGGGTTTGTAAACCCTAGCAGATAAAATAGGCTTGGACAAGAAAGGTATATGGTTTATTGACAAAACCCTAGGACTAAACCTAGATTAACGCTTCCGCTAAACCTTCGCTCATGCAAGTAAGGAATGACATCATGATAAAGTTCCTAGATGGATGCAAGAAGGCTAAGATCAAGAGGGAGTTGACATTCCCTATAACTCTAAAAAAATTAGTATCTTATATCTTTCTTCCTTGATTATTGTTAGTAGTTGCTATTAGCAGTTAGTCTCTTGTCCTTATATCCTTTGCTTGTTGGTAATTGTTCTATTGCAGGTACATATTAAAGGTTGCCAAGGCATTGGCAGCAGATGGAAGAAGTGGAAGAACAAAGCAAAGTATATGACAAGAGGACTCTCCCTAAATCATGAGTTGAGTTGAGAGATAGTGTGCTAAGTGAAATTCGAGCTTAGAGGGAGCTAGTAGATCTGCAAGTTTGAAGTATACCTTGATTATGCCTTGAGAAAAGTCAATATCTAGCATCCAGCAGATGGCAAAAGTTATGCCTTGGCAAAGTCATTCATAGGGCTGACTTTCGGTTCCTCTTTCATGCCCCAGTTTTCTCATCGTTCTGGTAGATCTGTAGATATTGTAGATATCAGTGGATCTTTTCATTTTGCTCTTGTCTTCTCTCCTAAAGAGTGAGCTTATGTGGCAGAATGCTTCATTTATTTCCATGAAGTACTGCCATGAATGACTGCATATGAAGCATGGAGTGCAATACATGTGGAATGAGCCATTTAGTCTGAAAAAGTGCTCACTAGTAACTAAGTCATCCAACTGTCTAAGATTTCTTTTGAAATTATAATATGGAGCAATTTCTGATATGATTGATCAATAATAAATATGTCACCGTAGTTGGATTTCCAGTTTTGGCAAATTATGATTGTTATCAATCCAAACAACAATGAAATGAAGGGAAAATCATTCATTTTTTAGTAATAAAGTAGTTGTCTAAGCTTATGTTTTTGAGGAAGTATGGGGATTCAGATTTGAGATTGCTCTAAAAACATCTTAATATGTTATTCATTCTCTCCCTCCAAAAATGGGAGTCCTAAAGGCACAGGGGAAGTAAATCTAAGCATCTAATGTGAGCTCTTTGCCTTGATAAGATGAAATAAGATAAGATAAGATCATTTTATTAATTTCCAACAAAGGATCACAAGAAGTAGGTCAATGGGACTCAAAAGTACATCCAGTGCAAATTCATAGTGGAAGTGCCAAAGCAGCTCCTAATGCTACTCTGTTAGCAACAGAAAAAGAGAACAGAGACAAAAGTTCAATGAAGTGTACCAAGCAATGCACAGTCTTATATGGTGTCATATCAAATGCCAAATACCGTGTGATTTGTTACATATTATATTGGAGGCATTTTTCAAATAGTTTTGAAAGGAAAATTATTGTTAAACCTCTTTTCTGCAATAATTGAGTATCTTTAACTATGATGGTCCATTATTATTTTATTTGTGTTAAATACGTATCTTGAAAAGCCTCATTAGCACATGTAAATTTGCTAACTTATAAGCTAATCCTCATTTATCTTTTGGTCCTTTTTTTCTGGTAGAAAGGATCTTTAGCTAAATATCCCTTGTGGAGTTTGTGCAAATACCACGGTCCATATTCTGAAGGATCTGGCTATGTAGATCATCAAAGAGATAGATGTTTTGACTTACTTCATGGAATTGTGTTTTACATTTTACCTTCACTATTTATGCATTTGCTTCTACACAATGTTGCAGGAAGCGTTCCCCCCCTGGTTCCAAGGCTTGAAGCGCGTCCCATGCGGATTCGTCCAGGAAGCGTCCCCGGAAGTGCGCTTCCGCCTGTTTTGGACGCTTCCTGGAAATTTATGAAGCTTTCCTCCGAAGTGCGCTTTGTACAGCGCTTCAGCCGTACGAAGTGTGGCACTTCAGAGGGTGAAGTGTACGCTTCCCGTATGGTTCCGTACGATTCCCGTGGGTCCACCTTGGGTTAGGGTGAGGAATGAAGGCAAAAAAAATATAAATATAGCAGATGCTCCCTCATGGTAATGTTAAACATTTAAGTAAAAGTGACATGACATTCTCCCTTATTTTTCATTTTCATCCTTTTACTTTAAGAATTTAACATTACCATGAAATGACTCAAGATGTTTGAGAGTGGTTCCAGCCTCATTGGACTTCATATGGAGAAAATAGAATTTCATAGCCTATTCAAAATTCAGTAGACTTAACAGTTTTCAGGAATTCAGGATCAATGGAATTGTGGCATTTCATTAGATTATATCAAGTATGAAGGTATGTGATTAGCATTTAATCAAGAGCGCGAAGCCCTATATGTACCCTAGTGTTGGTGGTGTTAATTTTTGAACTCCTTTGTCATGCCCTTAGCAAAAAATTACCTTTCAATCAAGTCAAAATCATCGATCAAGCATGTTAAGCTTTTTCTACCATATTTTAAGTCTTGAATTAGGTAGCTTGATCAAAATTGGGCAATGTTGACTAATATCCCTAAACAATCGAGGTAGAGGCAAAGGCTAGACAATCTAGATTCTAGATGGTTGATGCATCTAAATGGTTGATGATTGGATAATTAATCATTAATGTACAATGGATGCTGTTTTCATGTCTTCTACAACTAATTTGGTATTTGGGATGTTTTTTTTGAGTATAAATGCAAATATATATATATATATATATATATATATATATATATATATATATAGCAGACGCTTCGCTTCCTAGATTTTTGGAAAATGACGCTTCTGCGTCCTTGCTTCCAAAAAACGTCCCTGCTTCGTGCAACATTGTTTCTGCACATTGATTTTATAAGAGAGCCTTATCTTCCTCTTCTAGTTGTCTAGAATCTAGTCTCTTGAGTCTGGCATATAATTTATAAATTTCTTGTCTTTTACTTAGATTTTGGATGTGGTTATGTGCTATGTGTCACTTTATGATGATTGCTAGTGAAATTCTGATGGAATCCTCGCAGTTCTCCATGCTTATAGGATGTAATTGTTAAGGGAACATATCTCCTTTAGCATTTGATCTAGACTGTGATCTATGTTTCAATCTTCCTCTGCTTTTTTGATATAAAACCTGAAAGAGAGTCCATATTTCTTATAGGTCACGCCAATGACAAAGATTAGCTGATCACATTTTAATATAAATGCAAGTTTGTTTTCAAATTGGCAGACATGTTTTTGAAAAATTCGATTGACCTCTTATATTTGGTTTTCTAACTTAATTATGTTGGTGGTCTGTTAAGATAGTGAGACAATGCTGAATCCATGTATTTTGTTTAGTGCTAGAGTACAATGTTATGCAATCTCTATCCTGTTGGTACTCAACTAGCCTATGTGCTAAAAGCAGTGTTTTTCCTCCAGCTGCCTTACCATTTATTAAATTCTGTTTGCATGGCATGGAAGGATTAGACCTGTAGCCGTTTTTAATTACATCAATAGAGCCAAACTCTAATTTGAGACAAACTAGAGCTATTTACAGTATACACCTAACAGCCAAGGAGTTCTCATAGTTTTTGCCATTAACTACCAACTGCATAAATTGGTACAGACTGGTTTTTGACTTAGTTGAAGCTGACCTGTAAGTTTCCACGAGTCTCTTCAGATGCACAGAAGTGTAGTTGGTTTGTTTTATTTAGGAGTATCCTCCTTAATTGCACCATGCTTTTGATTATTGGTCAACAGGATTATTTATGCATGGTTGTAGATCATTCTAACATTTTGATATGACCTACTTGTTTTTTGAAGGATGTGTATGAAGAGAAGATAAAAGTAAAAAAGAGATTTCCCCCTTTTTTATTTTTGATGGAAGATAATGTGCTGTGTAAATGCATTCTTACTATTATTATAATGTATTAATGTGGTCAAGTTTTGCAGTTTGGTAGCAGCTGTTTCTTATGGGGTTGCATCAATGGCTATGGTTTTTATTAACAAGGCCATTCTCATGCAGTATCCATATTCAATGACTCTTCTTACTCTGCAGGTGACACATTAGTCTCAGATTTTAGCATTTTACTTTTGAAAAAGATATAATTGTAACATACCATTTTGATAGCAGATTTCGATTAGACTAGCCATCTTACTATGAGTATTTTCTCAATCATGTTCTTGATCTATATACTGTGTGGCATTGCAGCAATTGGTAACAACTTTACTTATATACTTTGGTCGAGCCTTTGGTTTCACTCAAGCCCGGCCTCTCACCCTGAATACAGCCAAAAGGCTTCTCCCTCTCTCACTTTTCTACAATGCAAATGTGGCTTTTGCGCTGGCAAGTTTGAAAGGGATCAATATTCCCATGTATATAGCTTTGAAGAGGCTTACCCCCCTAGCTGTTTTGATTGCAGGAATCTTCTGTGGTAAGGGAAAGCCACCTGTTCAGGTATTTCCTGTGCACTATGATGCTATTTGGTTGCCTTTTAAATTCAATATATTTTATTTGGAGATTATATCTATATTTTTTGACTCGGAGGTATTCTGCAAATTTCCTGATGTTTATCTTGTTTTTTAGGAAAATGCAGCCAGCTTAAATAAACAAAAAAAACGATACAGAGATAATATAAAAGTGGGCATGAGTCTACCTAAAGGACAAGAGAAGCATCTATTTAGGCTGGAATGTGCCTCAAACTTGCAACCTCACGCATGTATTCTAAGGAGAGTGCTAAGGAGGGTCCCTTCAACTTTGATGTTTGAACTATATAGGAAAATCAATGGAAAACTCTCTAAATGTACAGTTAGAGAAGATAGAGCTACTAAAGTCAACATCACATCAAAGCCTCTAAAATGTATACAATGCCATGCACCTCGAAAGTCTAAAGGGTCGCTGGAGTCAACATCACCTAATAGAGTGGCTTTCTGGAAGATCCAGTTGAAGAGCACATATGATGCCAAGGGTCCCATAAATTATATCAGAACTGGAATTGGGGCTAGTATGGGGTCATAATGGGATTGGATTGGAACTAGTGGGAAAATTGGGTTGAAGAAATAATGTACTCTTAAATAAAAAAAAAAATACAAATTTTAATTAAAAAATTATATTCATGTACAGCAATGTACATCCAAACCATTAGATACCAAATATGCGAAGTTTGCTTATATATATATATATATATATATATCCATAACATGTAGGGCCTTTATTGATCTCTGACCTAACATTTGTAATATTTCTCAAGAAAGTGATGGTGTTGTTGTAGCAGCTAAAACACCCCCAAAATTTTCACCCAGTACATTTAAAATTTGGGTCCTCACTTTTCCAAGTTTTTGTGGATGTTTTTGTTGCATTTCTTAGACATAATCTTTGAAATGCCCTAATCATCACCAAATGCTATTCAACAAGCATTAGTACTGATGGAGAATGACATTTGGCAGTTTATTGAATAGAAACTCGTCCCTTCTACCAATGCTACACTCTGACATCCATGATTGATTCAAAGTTAAATGTTTCTAGAGTTTAAAAGCGAATTGATGCCTTGTCTAGTTTAGAATAGAGTTTCTAGATTTAAATGTTAAAAATAGTATGGATGGTTTGATAATATTTTTAGTAGTATATATAATGACATGAAATTAAGGGTTTTTCAACAGTTTTTCCTTTTCTAATCTCCACTATGTTGGTGCATGATAACTTATCAGAATTATAAATTGCACATAAATATTTTGATTTTTATAAGATTTTATCAGCCATTTAGTTTATATAACTATGCTAGTAAATATATATATATAGATAGATTGATTGTGCGAAATTGTTCACCATAACATGTCTTCGCTTCATAAATTAAAAACAAGTTACCATTTACAGGAAACTTGAGATTGTTGGAAATACAGTGGACTGTAAGTATTCCTTTGCTTGGGGACTAATAAAAATCTTCTTGGTTTATGGCTTGCAGGACATGGTTTTTTATTTTTGAGGTCTGGTCTAGATCAGAACTGGCCAGTTTGGATTTGTTACCATTCCATTTAGTAGGTTGCTAAAGATCTTGTACAACCTGCTATGGCTGGCAAACACAAGATAGCGGCCCACTATTACCTCGGTTTAATTCTCAACACTCTTTAAGCTCAACTCCTACCAAAGGGCTATGGGAGGCTTCCTATGATCTAAATCCAACCAAGTCACTCCAAAAACCAGTGCCTAGTAATGGAGTCAAATGGTTGAAGGGAGGAGTTTTTGTTGCTAGCCTGCTGGCTTAATATAAAAATGTGCAAATAAAGTAATTAAACCAGCACAGAAGTACGCTAAAATATTGACAAGATATGTCATGTAAGTAGTCTAATTTAATGTACTAAAAATATACTAACCATAAATGTAATTACTTCTATGATTTGTCACCAAGTTAGATGAGTTACTATACAAGATTGCTGTCTTGTTTGACAGGTTTGCAAAATCTGCAAGTAGAATACTAACAACAAGCCAATACACTCAAAATTTTGTTAGATATGGTATGCAAATAGTCAATATTGATGTACTAAAAATATCCTAATTGAATATGTAGGTGTTTCTATGATTAGACGCTTGGATTGGGGGTTGTATAAAATAACTTGTTGCCCTATTTTCACAGGTCTGCAATTTCTTCAGAAAATGCAGAAATCAACAAGCCAACCCCTTGAAAACTCAACCAAAAGTGTCAGAACACTTCTAGGTCTAGATCTAGTGGTGGGAAAGTTAGAAGTTAGAAGAATAGTTTATATAGACCACTTCCAAGCCTCTAAACCTGTGATAAAAATTAAAATAAATTTCCAGCAAGTTGGGAATTCAGTTTATGAGTTCAGCAGTCGAAACTCCTGGAGTATACAACCTATAATTTTAATTAAGCTTATAATAAATAGTTAAAAGGCTGAAACAAATTATTCTAAGCTACACATTTAGAATAATAGCTATAAAATTGAATATGAGCGAAAACAATACAAACAAAATGTACTTGTTATATATTGTCTTATTGAGTGTGTCTTTGAGTGAAATCTGCAATTTGAAAGTTTGCTACAACAATATATTCCTGCAGATATTTACACACAGAAACTAGATATACTTGTTAAAATGTGGCAAAATAAGCACAATAAACAAATATATCTTTCCCTTGATTGACACATAAATTTAAACTCTTCCCCAAGGGTTTTACTGGCTAGAAAGATTAGAATATTTCAGTAAGCTAGTAAATAAAATGTAAAAATAAAATATTTTGGATTTTTGAAGTAAATAGAGAGTTGTAGAGTGAGGTTTTACCTTTGCCTTTTAGCTTACTAGTTCATAGAGTTGCGATCACAACCCTTGCTTTGTTAATATTTCTCTTTTGAGACTAGAGAGTAAGGAGTTGGAGGTGAAACTATTTCACTCTCTTAGCCTTGAACTTGTCCTCAAGACATTTTAATTCACTAGGATGACATGCTCATTTAAGATGCCCCAACCAAGGTAGAAACAATGGCACTAATAACCCAATATTCTGAATGGAGACTTTCCCTAAAGGGCTTGTCCAACACTTAGAAAAGTGTATTTATAGTGACTAGCAAAGGGTAAGATAGAAGTCTTCCCTTCCATGTGGCCGTCTATCCCTCAATAGATTTCTACCTTGATTTTGTGATGGAATAAGTGTACCTGCAATTTTTTTTTATAAAGCACACTGATAGAGGTGAAAAATCAAGAAAGAAGAGAATAGAAGAATCAACTCTCTTTGCCTTAGCCTTGAACTTGTCCACAAGAAATTCTAACTCACTAGGAGGACTTGCTCATTCGAGATGCTCTAACCAAGGTAGAAACAATGGCACTAATAGCCCAAGATTCTGGATGGAGATTCCCCCTAAAGGGCTTGTCCAACACTCGAGAGTCGAAATAGTGTATTCTTAGTGACAATCAAAGGATAAGAATCCTTCCCTTCCCCGTGCCCATCTATCCCTTAATGGATTGCTATCTTGATTTTGTGATGAAAGAAGTGTACCTGCTAAATTTTTTCATAAAGCATAGTGATAGAGGTGAAAAATCAAGAAAGAAGAGAATAGAAGAATCAACTCAATACTCGATACACAAGAGGATATTTTTTGCAACATTGGTTGCTTTGTATTATGGCATCAAATGATCTCACAGTCAACAACAATTACTAAAGGAGAGGCTAGCCTTTTCTAAAACTTCTTCTAACAACTAGACAATGGCTAGCTTGACTCCCTATAGAAAACAATATTTACTAATCATCCATATTTTGGAGACTTAATAAAATATTACATTAAATTCATGACATTGCCCATCTAAGTCAGTACATTCGCTCCCACGCTCCACTGTCACGAATCCATTGTGTCGGACACAATTGACACGTGTCAAATTCGAACCTAAAACATGTTAGAGATTTGGGATTTGTGTCCTCTAGGAATCCGATTTGCACCCACGAAGAATTGTGATTTTCGGACACATGTCGACCAAAAAGTGACACACATGCTTGATAAAAGCTGAAATTGGGCCGAATTTGCTTATTTGTAATTGTTGTTTGGGTGATATGGGACTATGGGGGCAACCAACAAAGGAGATTGGCATGTTTTGGAGGTGATTCATGCTACATGTAGGTGGATTTCCCTTCCATTTTTTTTTTCTAGTTTTGCTACAACAATCTGCCTATCCATTTTGCTTACATTTTTTCTTTATTTTTATAGTAGTCATGGCTCAATCAAGGGCATCAGGGAAGGGGCAAAAAATGGGGAGGAATATCCCCATTGGTAATGCGCCCCCCCTCTTTCAATTTCATCAGGGTTTGCCAGTGTTCCATCTATTGGAAGTGGGGCTGCAACAACAACTTCAAATGTTGAGAAAAACATCAATTTAGCAAGACAATAGGCTCAATAAAGTAAATATCCCTTGTGGAAGTATGTTACAAGAGATTAAGGGCTAGGAAACAAGTTAAAGGGAGGAGGCATTGTTCTTTGGAAATGCAACTTTTGCAACACTCAATTCAAGAGCACCTATTTCCATGTGAAAACACATTTGTTGGGCATACCATCTTGTGGAATTGAAGCATGTTTAGGAGTGACTGCATCCAAGAGGAAAGAATTAGAAAGGGAGGCCAATGTTGGTGTGGCAATGGTGATTGCATCATCTAAGAAAAACAAAGATGAGGATCCCCTTCCATTCTTGAGGAAAAGCAGTGCCAATTATCCATTTCGGAGTTTTGGTGGGGGTGCTGGTCAAACAACAAAAAGGAGGGCACTTGGTCTAATGGACAAGATATTTTAGCAAAAGAGGTGAGAAGAGATTGATATCACCATTGCCTTTTTTTTCTATTTCAACTTCATATCATTTAATGTTGCATGATCACCTTTATTTATTGAGATTTGCCAACCTCTAACTCAAAGGGGCTCCATTAGGGTATGTGTCTCCTGGGTTAGAGAAGCTTAGAACTACATTGTTGAGTAAGGCAAAGAAGAAGGTGGATAAAGTGCTGGAGCCTATTAAATTAGCATGGCCAACATCTGGGGTTAGTATTACTTATGATGGATGGACAGATGGAACACGCCATTTACTCACCAACTTCATGCCATTTACTCACCAACTTCATGGTGTCTTTCTTGAATAGATCAATTCTCTTGAAAGCAGTGGATGCTCTTGGAAAATACAAGGATGCACAATATATGGGTGAGTTGTTCATTAAAGTTATTGAAGATGTAGGTGTTGATTCTTGTGTGTAAATCATTACAGACAATGCACTTGTTTGCATGATTGTGGAAGCTAAATATCCACAAGTATTTTTGACACATTGCATTGTCCCTTCCTTGAATTTAGCACTTAAATTTATTGCTTTTGATGTGCCCTGGATTGAAAATCTACAAAGAGTACACAATCTACATAAAGTACACACATCTATCATTGTTGAAGTTTTGAAGATTGTAGATACATGGTTTGCCTCTGCGTTCATCATGTTGAAGAGGTTGAGGGAGGTCAAGTTTTGGCCTTTTTGGAGAAAGACAGATCAAGTAGCCTAAAAAAGATTGAAGGGCACAATGTTAGATGATGCTTGGTGGGAGAGGGTAGATCGTACTATTAAGATCATGGGTCATATCATTGCATTGTTACAATTTGCGGATACAGACCAACCCATCCTAGAGTATGTTTATGAGGGATGGGATTCCATGATTGAGTTTGTGAGGATCATTATTTTTTAGAGTGAGTGCCCTGAGTATGAGACGTCAATGGAGGCCTTCTTCACCACCATACATGATATTCTTGTTAACAGGTTGGGAAAGAATTGCACACCTTTGCATTGCTTGGCTCACTCATTGAATCCAAAATACTACAACCATGAGTGGCTGAATGGTGGACCTTCACACATGTTGTCGCCTGGATTGTATAGGCACCGCGACAACCTCTCAGGGCAGGTGCTGTCACTCTGATCCCCGCCCACTCCGTTCTAGCTGTCCCCCAACAACAGGCTATGGGGGTAGTCCCTATGGAAATGAGGTGAAGGAAAACAAGTTGGAACCAACTTGCTTGGGAGACACAGATGAGTGGCCTGGCTACTTGGTAAAATTTTAACAAGATTTAATGATTAGATTAGATTAGATTTTCAAGTATGAGACTAGTGCCTTATGGAGTGACAATTCTTGCTTAATGTAAATTAATTCCAAGTAATCGGATAGACACACACTACTTGAATGATTGGCTAACCAATATGATGTGCAAATCCTAGAATCTATGTGTGATGCATTGATCTTGGTTATTTTTAATTATATGCCTAATCTAAGTAGAACCTCTTTCTTAACTATTTTAAGAAACAACCTTTACAGTAGGTTGTGAAATGGAAGCCAATGGGAAGCAGGCAATGGCCTGATTAACGATACCTTCCCTTGTGTTCCACCTTTGATGCTACAGACACTGTGGCTCTGATGACTGTAAGGTCACTGTGTTAACCACTAAGAAGATTCGAATCTTGCAAGCTAATTGGAAAAGGGTTTCCCCAGATCTCTGTCAACCTAGCTTATGCTAGGAGGTAAATTTTAATGTAATCTAGAACTAGTATGATTATGCAAGAGGTTATGAGTGTGACTTTTAGGCGAGACTATGTTAAATTTAGGTATGTTCTATGCTTAGAGCAATTTACTTCAATTTTTTCTTCATATTAGTCCAATGACAATATTTAGATTAGAATCACATCAGCATGATAGTAAAGTGCAGATAGAACATAAACATAAACAGTAGAAGACAAGCCAAGACAAGAGGACAGAAGATGTGGCACCAGCCAGGGACAAACCCCAATGTGGGGAAACCCTTGATCAATTCTTCTTATATTTTTCAATAGTTCAGCACATAGAGAGATAGTACAAATACATAAATCTGAGATTTTATGACAGCAGTAGAAGGTACATCATTATGACAGTCTTCAGTCATCAAGAGTGCTGAAGCATATCCTGATGCAGCATTCCTCAAATTGCTAGCTGCTCAAGCATTTCTGGTTGCAGCCCCAAACTCCCTTGACTGTGATGAAAGGCTGATCTGAGCAATCTCCAAACAGTCCTAAGATAGTAGCCCCAAGGTAATCCTTGCTATGGTGCTATGGTTTGTGGCCTAGCACATAGCAACACCAAAGAAAATGTCTTCAAAACATCATCAACGCAGCAATATTTGCAATCATCTTAACTGAGTTTGAATGCTGATATATGGAGCAGACCTCAACGCATTCCTTCAATGTATTTACCTTAGCAAACAATTCTTATGACATGCCCCTACTAACTTCCTTATCACACAGCCACCTACAACAAACATATAATGCTGGGATAAGACATTTCTTTGCTGCATTATAGGGCTGCCTTTGCTGTGAATGAGAGTCTTTACGTAGCTGAGAATAAGGACTACATTAACAGTGGATGAGTTGCTCCTTTAGGACTGCGTTTAAGGGTTACTTCAGGCAGTGTATAAGGGCCTTCATTTACAGCATATAAAGGCTTCTTCTGGACTGAGTATAAGTTCCTTTAAGACAGTAGATTAGGACCTTTCCTAACTGCGGATTAGGGCCTTCATTTAGATCTCGGTTGGGCCTTCATACAACGAAGTAGCCTCCCCTTGATTGCGTCTTACTGTGTATAGATGCCTTTGTCTTTTCTTCAGCTAGGGCTCTTTTAGGACTTCCTTTGACAGCGTTGAAGCTCCCTTAGACAGCGTATAGAAAGCCTCTTCTTGCTGCGTAGAAGAGCCACTCGTGACTGTGGCTGGAACCTCCTCCTTTGACTGTGGTTAGGGCAAATTATGACTGCGGATTTAGGGCCTCTTAGATCAACGGATTAGGGCTCTTTTTAGGCTGCATATAGAAGCTCCCTTTGACTGCATCTAGGGCTAGAGCTCCCCTCTAGGACTGCGGCCAGATCCTTCTTTTCTCTGTGGCTAGGGCATGGCTTGACCTCCTCTAAGACAGCGTATAGGCTTCCTCCATCAACTGCGTCTAGGGCTTCTCCCTTTTGATCTCTCTAGCCACCAAACCCAAACGAGTGGAGAGAGATCTTAGGAGAAGCGTGTGTGAAAATGACTTGAAGGCCACCTCTATTTATAGTGCAATGTTGAGGTTGAGATGGGGTAATTTGGTTGCTAACTGACCTTGACGAATTGTCACATAACACAAATATATTCATATCTCCATGAATACATGTCGGAATCAGATGATCTTTAGATCAATCCAACATCTCTCGAAGAGAGGAATCCAAGAAAAATATCAGTTGCCATAAATAAGATGACCCACATGGAGTTTGGCCCTAGTTGCCAATTTTAACAGATCACTTAAATGTTCCTTCAAGTACTTAGTTATATTTTACCCAAGTTATGATGTTAAGTACTTCACAATGTTTAGAAAAGGTAATCTCAACCAAAAGGCAAGTGATAGATTTTAATAGTGCCAACAAGAGATAAGATATCCACAAGATGCAATTGCTTAATAAATATAGATCCAAAATTGATAAACAACAGTTAACCAATGATTTAGTATGATAAGCGAATGACCATTATCCACAAAAGACAATAAGTGTTCTTAGCCAATGTATGATTTACCAATTTTGAAGTTAAGAACACTTAGATGCAATCTAGATCACCACCAATTAGATGGCAAATGAAACAAGTTATTTCAATACCACTTGGATTGGAGAGACTTAGGAACAATTTATATACTTGAACCAAAGGTTTGAGATGTGCTTAGAGAGTGAGCTTATTAGATGTGAATTTCAAACTTTGTATCATATGAACTCACAAGGAAAACACAATATTAGTCACTTCCACAATGTAAATACTAGGAACAAGTAACAACAAAATATAGAGCTAAGAAAACACTCGTGCACTTTATGTTCCAATGATTTTTTTATGAGCAATAAGTGACTTCTATGACAGCATGAAAATATTTATGAGAACAGTGAATAAATTTGCTTTAGATTCTCAATTTAATGTGCGAATACTTGCCCAATATCATAAAGAGAAACCCAACTACCAAGTAGACTTAGCCAACTTAAGGATTTGGATGGATTAGCCACTGTTATATCAGATTTATTATGCAGAAATATCAATCACCAAAATTTCAAGGTTCATGCCAAGCTATGATTGCCCAACTTATGCAATTTATTCCTCAATATGCCAAGCAACTTATTAGTAATTTTGAGGGCCAATTTAGGATGTTTTTATCATTGTTATGAGTTAATTTACTTGCTGAAGTAAAACAGTGAGTGAACAAGGGTTAGGAGATCAAATCCTTAGGCCCTAGGCCTTGAAGTCTACTAGCCCAACTTGTGCAAATTATTGTCCAATGACTTGATACCTAAAAATACAAACTTTGGACCAATTTTCTCTGCAAAACACAAACAATTAGTCTAGAAATTTTTTCAGAGATAAGCATATGGCAGATTAGGTCCAAGAGAGGGCAAGAGAGAGGCTAAAATGAAGGGAAAAGGCCTCAATAGGCCTGTGGCTAGGGTAAAAGGCCTATTAGGCCTTACGACAAGCCCAAAAGAGGTTGTCGTTGGGCTTATGAAGGGCCAAAAGGCCCACTAGGGGTTGCGGCCTACAGTTTTGAGGCCTTAAGGCCCGCAACACCCTAGGGAAGGCCTCAAAAGAGGCAGCCGCAAACCCTTTTAGGGTTGCGGCTTAAGGGCGAGGAGCAATGAGGGAAAGCAGAGGGAGTCGAAGGTCGAGGAGGGAAGAGGAAAATTCCACAGAGGGGGGCGAAGGGCTAGTGGAGGAAGACATAGGGCTAAGGAAGGTCGAGGAGAGAGAGGAAAGCCCCCTATAGCTTATGGCGAGCGTTAGAGGGCAGGACAAGAGCCTTACGACTTATGAACAGCCATAGGAAGGCCAGAAGGCTTGATGCAGAGATTCAGAGAGGTGACGTTGGGGGCTTGGAGGAGAAAACCGGGGCTAGGAGCCTTGAAAACCTTGAAACCCTTGCTCATAAATTTTTATGGTTCAACTCTTCAATTTTTTGAATTTTTTTCCGTGGGTAGCCCAGTAAATTTTTGAAGAGACTATATCTTACCCTCAAGGGCCTAGATCTAGCTCTGCTTCAACTTGATCCTTTGATCTAGCCTGCAAAATGAAAAATACAACACCCAAACCCCAAATATATACAAAATTCTTAAAACCCCAAACCTCAATTAGCAAAAATAATTTACAAAATAATTTTACAAATTATACAAATGTTTTAAAATAATTTTTGAGAAATAATTTTTTATAGTATTTTTCTTTGATAAATAGTTAAAAATGTTTTAGAAATCCCATGCACACTATAGCCTTAGCGAATATTTAATCCACCATACAAATACTTAGGATCCAAGCAAAATGATCCTTGCCCATAGTTTGTGTACTTGGAGACCAAGGACTGAAGTACTTGCAAACACTATGTATTATCTCAAAATAATCATATATAAGCACAACATAGGAAGCCCGTAGTCAGTACATACTACAAATCAATGAACAAGTACACCTTGAGTTGCACCCCAAAGTCTTTATTATGGCAAAAAAATAGTTCCCAGCGGGACAATAGTTTACACACGCTTCAACAACAATTTACTAGCCAGAAATCAGATGGCTAGAGACTCAACTGGCTATCTAATTTATAGTTAAATCCTCCAAATGGAAAAATAACGACTAGCTTCTTTGATCCTTGTTAAAATAATCTCGGTCATCAAATAATACTTGATCATCTTTTTATCTTAGCCGTCAAAATAATTATTTTTGAGGAAAATTCGAATTTTTCTTTTGATCGATTTTTTATTAGCTCAAAAGTCATTATTTTGAGCTAATTTTCTCAAAAAATTGACTTTGACTTAACCACCAAGGTCCAAGGGTCCAAATTTTCTTGAAATATACAATATTCCCTTGGTGGAGGACCCCTAAAAATTGATTCCTTTTAGACCCACGAAATTTTCCACTTGGAGAATTATTTTTCCTAAGACATTTTAATTTTGACTCTAATTAATTAATTTTCTGGCTTAGGATTTAATTTTATTGTGCCAGAAAAAATAATTAATTTACACGAAGGGATTTGATTATTTTTCCACCCTCTAATACATAAGATTTTACAACCCTAAAAGTGGGAATACTGTTAAATTTGGCAACTAGGGCCAAACTTCACCTTGGATAACTCATATGAGGCAAATGATATTTTTATTAGCTTCCTCTCTCCAAGAGGTGTAGGATTGATCTAAAGATCATCCCATTCTGACATGTACAAATGGAATTATGAATTTATTTTGATTATGGACAAATTGTCAAGGTCGGCTAGTCATCTAATTTGCACCTCAACGTTGCATATAAATTCAAGAGGCATCCTCCTCATTCTGGCATTTCACTCACTTAGACATCTCTCTCTCCTTGATTGGGTACGGATTTCTAAGGCTTCTCTCTCTCCACATGTGCGAAGAAAAGATTGTACTTTTTATGTCCTTGCATTGACCAAAAATTGCAAAGGGTTGTTTTGACCGATGTTGACCAGTTTTGACTGCGGTTTTGTGTGGGGTATATCTGTTTGGGTAGGCCACAGTTCTGGGCACAAAAATCGAGGCTGTTTGACCAACGTTGATTATGAAAGGGCTCACTGCTGCGTTAACTTTTGTTGACCAGATTTGATTGGACTTTTTCAGAGTGTTTTTGGGCTGATTTGACTAGCTATTGAGGCCGAGTTGACCGAGTTTGACCAAGCTGTTTTGGAGGTCAAAATCTTCCCTGTTGACGAATGTTGACTTTTTGGTTAGGGCTTTTTGTTACTGCTGTTTGACTGGTCAGGTTTCACTTTGATTGGGCAAATGAAAATTGTATATTGTACTCTCTCTCTGCTAAACTTTTGAAGAATTATAAGAAGAATTGATCAAGGGTTTCCTCACATTGGGGTTTGTCCCTAGCTGGTGCCATATCTTGTGTCCTCTTGTCTTGACTTGTCTTCCACTGGTATTTTTTACGTTCTATCTACATTTTACTATCAAGTTGATGTGATTGTTAAACTGGATATTGATATCGGGCTAATAAAGAAATTGAAGTAAAATTGCTTTAAGCATAAAATATACCATTGTTATCTAAAATTAACATGGTATCAAAGCTGAGGTAAAGACAAAGCCGAAGCAAGAGTGAGAAGAGTAATCACTAAGAGGAGCAATCACTGGTCAAGGACAAGATTCAATGGCCTCCACATCCTACTTCAAGTCTGATGATAAGCTTCATGATAAGTCTGATTATCATGCATGGAAGATGTCTCTTGATTTGACTTTAGAAGAGCAAGATGTTATGGATTATGTGCAGGGAAAGATTTCAGAACCTCCTTCAAACGCACTGGCTGCTGCGAAGACAAAGTACAAGAAGGGTGAAGTTAAAGCCAAGAAGATCAGCAAGGATTCTATTCATAAGCATTTAGTTGCTTACATCTCTGATTTGAACACATCAAAGGAGATATATGACAGGATGGTTGGCATGTTCAAATCTAGCAATGCAAACCAAGTTCTTTTCCTCAAGAACAAGCTGAAGGATATAAAGAAAGGAAGAAATGAAGATATTCAATCCTACTTCATGAGGATTATTGAGATAAAAAAGTTATTTTCTTTCGATTGGAGAATCTATTGCTAATAGGGAGCTTATTGTCATTGCCCTTGGAGGACTCCCTTGTGAATGGCATGTGTTCAACACTACTATTCTTAACAACGACAGGATTCCAGGGTTTGAAGAATTTCTGACTAGATGTTCTCAAGAAGAAACAAGGATGATGGAACTAGATATTCCTTCAAATATAAATGATCCTACTGTATTCTCCACTCATGCTAAAAAGAAGAACAATGCAGGTTCAAAAAAGCAATGTCAAGGAAGGCCAGGTTTAAAAAGTGGAAGGAAGGGAAGATGCTTCATTTGCAACAAGTTTGGCCACTATGCTAGAGTGTCCTAATAGAAGGGATACACCTCACGATGATGACAACCACAACAACAACAATTTCAGGGGCAACAACAACCAAAAGAATGGCAGATTCAACAACCGAGGAAAAAGGAATGCTCCCGCTCCTCATCAAGGAAATGGTTGCCCTCCCAAGAGATCAAGAAACACCAGGTATGAATCATGATGAATCTAATGTTGTTGATAACAAGCAAAAATAATTTTATCTTATATCTGCCCTCTCCACTGCATCTCCTCTAGACACTTTGGGAAATTGGTTGATTGATAATGGTACCTCAAGGCACTTCACTGGATATAAGGAAGCTCTTTCAAATCTGATTGAAAAGGATACAAATTTAGAAATTATCCTTGGAGACAATGCCGCCTATTCCGTGAAGGGAGTTGGGAATGTTACTCTTCAGTTGAATCAAGGTAACACCATTCATCTACAAGAAGTACTGTATGTACCCAATCTAAAGAAGAACTTGGTATCTATCTTGGCGATGGAGGACAAAGGATTCAAGGTGGAATTCATCAATGGAAAGGTATGTGTGTGGAATAAAAATTTCAAAGACGCATTTACATTTGGCTTTAGGGTTGATAGCCTATATCAAGTTTGGAGGAAGCCCATTGGGAGTTATGTCTTGCGACACATCACTTCAATCCGAATTATGGCACCAGAGGTTTGCTCATCTACATCATAAGGCTCTACCTGATGTGAAGAAGATGGTGACAGGTATGCCTGAATTTAAAGTAGAACTTGAAGGTGTTTGTCAGGGGTGCCGAAGGAAAGCATACAAGGGGGCCATTCCCCTCAAGTGATAGCAAGACTATCGACATATTGCAATTGGTTCATTCTAATCTATCTAGTATGGTGCCCGTGAACTCATTAGGAGGATATTTATATTATGCTATCTTTATCTTGAAGAAGAAGGACAAAGTATTCTCATGGTTTCATTCTTTCAAAGCTTTGGTCGAAAATCAAATCGTGAAGAAGATCAAAATATTGAGGACTGATAATGGAACCGAATATGAATCAAATGAGTTCAATAATTATTGTAGAGAAGCTGACATTAAGAGGGAGACTACTACCGCATATACTCCTGAGAAAAATAGTGTTGCTGAAAGGAAGAACCGTTCTATTGTAGAAGCCACTCGTGCCATGCTTCATGATCAAAGCCTTTCAAAGTTCTTATGGGTCGAAGTTGCAAATGTTGCCGTTGTGTTCAAAATAGATGCCTTCATCAAGCATTGGACTCCAAAACTCCTGAAGAAGTTTTCATCGGTAAGAAACCTGATGCTTCTCACTTTAGAATTATTGGTGGTCCCATATATTTTCATGTGCCGAAAGAAAAGAGAAGCAAATTGGATGCTTTTGGGAAGAAAAAACATTTGTGGACTATAGTGAAACTTCTAAGGCATAAGAATCTATGTACCTGGCCAAAGAGAAGTGGAGATAAGTCATGATGTCACTTTTGATGAGGATGCTGCCCTTGGCAAGATTAGTTTCTAAGGAAGGACAAAGAAGTAGATTCAGGAAAGAAAGGAGAACCACAGGATGAGCTAATGTCCGATGCTGAAGGACCAATGGATCCCATTGATCCACCCCCTCATGAGCCCACTTCCTAAAACAGGAGACCCTCATGGCTTAGGGAGACTCTCAAAGATGCCAAGAGACATGTTGCACCTAGGGGGACATTTCGTGAAAGCAAGAAGCCAAATAGGTACCAACGGTGCTTAACTGCAATGAGCACCATTGTTCAATCTGAGCCTTGCACATTTGAAGAAGTTGCAAAGCACCAAGTTTGGAAGGATGCAATGAACAAAGAGTATGAGTTGATTATGAAGAGTGATGTCTGGGATGTGGTCCCTAGACCCAAGGACAAATCCATTGTCACCTCGAAATGGCTGTACAAGATCAAGCATGGAGTTGATGGAAGTGCTGAAATGTTCAAGGCCAGATTTGTTGCTTGAGGCTTCTCTCAAAAGGAAAGTGTAGATTATGATGAGATATTTGCACCAGTTTCCCCCTACACCACCATCCGTTCGATTATAGCCCTTCCTGCCTCGCAAGGATGGAATCTACACTAGATGGATGTCAAGACTGCCTTCTTGTGTGGTTCACTTAAGGAGGAAGTCTATGTAGAACAACCTGAGGGGTTCGAAGTTCAAGATTGTCAGACACATGTATGTAGGTTGAAGAAAGTCCTCTATGGGTTGAAACAAGCACCTCGAGCTTGGTATGAGAGGATCAATAACTATCTAATGAAGCTGGGATTTACAAGAAGTGACGCTGATTTGAACCTTTATTTTAAGTTTGAGAATGATAGACCTCTCATCTTGGTACTATATGTGGACGATCTCTTTCTGACAGGTGAAAACCCTCTTATTCATCAATGTAAGAGAGAGTTGGCTTCCAAATTCGAGATGAAGGGACCTAGGATTGGTGCATTACCTCCTAGGGTTGGAGGTCTGGCAAAATCCAGGTGAGATTCTCCTTTCTCAAGGAAAATATATTATGAAGATACTTGAGAGATTTGGGATGGTGGATTGCAAGTCCGTGACTACTCCAATGGAACTTAACTTCAAGAAGTTACGTGGAGGTGCTACTGGGCTTGATTTGGGAAATCCTTCTGAGGATCGTCAACTTGTGGGGGCCCTGATGTTCTTAGTGAACTCTTATTTGGACATATGTTTTGCAGTGAATACATTGAGGGTACAATCACTTGTGGAATGAGATACACTACCGGGAATGTGAGGCTCCATGGTTACTCTGATGCAGATTAGGCTGGTAATGTGGTGAATCGTAAAAACACATCTGGATGTTGCTTCTCTCTACGTTTTGCTTTGATGTCATGATCGGCAGGAAGTAGAAGTCGGTTGCATTAAGCATTGCTAAGGTTGAATACATTGCTGCTAGTATGGCCTCTTGTGAAGCTGTTTGGTTGAGTAAGCTCTTTAGTGAGCTGTTTGGACATGTGCTGGATACCACCGTGATCTTCTGCGACAACCAGAGTGGGATTCGTCTTTTGGAGAATCCTGTGTTTCATGACCATTCCAAACATATTGATATTAGGTACCACGTTATCTGGGATATGGTACAATGGGGAGCAATAAGGCTCCAACACATTGGGATTGATGATCAGGTCATCGATATTCTTACGAAGCCCTTGGGGAAGGTCAAATTCCTAACCTTCCATGAACAACTTGGAGTCGTGGAGAGACCCTCTTATAAGGGTTACGTATGAGATCGATGTTGAGCTCTGGGAGCTCCGGGGGGCTTGGGGTACTTCTTGGAGTGATGAGAGACCATAGGGTGAGTGGTTCACCTTCTCTTGCCAGCACATCCTACCCATGCAGTCAGGGACTCATGGAAAGTACTTCTCATTTGGCCAATGAGTAGGGAAATGAGGATAGGGACCATAGTATTACTGATGGACGCATCGTGTACTACTATAATCTCTATGCAAGGATGTTGATATCGATTTGGGATCAATGGAAACTGACTTCAGGTCAGTTAAGAGTGGTATGACACACTCTCTATTATTGGAGACTGACTTTGGGTCAATGGAGAATGGTATGATACATTCTTAATCATTTCTGCTTTCTTCATGTTTCAGCAGAGTAGAGCAAAGACAAGGATGGTACAGATTGTCAGACAGTTTGGCAGGTGGAGTTCTCCCTAGTTGAGAGGGAGTGTTAAATTTGGCAACTAGGGCCAAACTTCACCTTGGACAGCTCATATGAGGCCACTGATATTTTTATTAGATTCCTCTCTCCGAGAGGTGTAGGATTAATTTAAATATCATCCCATTTTGACATGTACAAATGGAATTATGAACTTATTTTGATTATGGACAAATTGTCAAGGTCGGCCAGTCATCTAATTTGCACCTCAACGTTGCATATAAATTCAAGAGGCCTCCTCCTCATTTTGGCACTTCACTCACTCACGCATCTCTCTCTCCTTGATTGGGTATGGATTTCTGAGGCTTCTCTCCCTCCACACGTGCGAAGAAAGGATTGTACTTTTTTGTCCATGCGTTGACCGAAAATAGCAAAAGGCTGTTTTGACCAGCATTGACCAGCTTTGACTGCGGTTTTGTGTGGGGTATCTCTGTTTGGGTAGGTGGTAATTTTGGGCACAAAAACCAAGGTGTTTGACCAACATTGTCTGTGGAAGGGCTTGCTGCTGCGTTGACTTTTGTTGACCAGATTTGATTGGACGTTTTCAGATTGTTTTTGGGATGATTTGACTCGCTGTTGGAGGTCAAGTTGACCGAGTTTGACCGCACTGTTTTGGAGGTCAAAGTATGCCCTGTTGACCAGTGTTGACTTTTTGTTTAGGGCTTTCTGTTACTGTTGTTTGACTGCTAGAATTTCACTTTGATTAGGCAAGTGAAAATTGTATATTGTACTCTCTCTGTGTGTTGAAATTTTGAAGAATTATAAGAAGAATTGCTCAAGGGTTTCCCCATATTGGGGTTTGTCCTTGGTTGGTTCCATATCTTGTGTCCTCTTGTCTTGGCTTGTCTTCTATTGTTATTGTTTATGTTCTTTCTACATTTTACTATCAAGTTGATGTGATTGCTAAACTGGTTATTAATATCGAGCTAATAAAAAAATTGAAGTAAAATTGCTCTAAGCATAGAACATACCATTGTTATCTAAAATTAACAAATACATATTTGATTAGACCCTCAGACACATACTCCATATGTGACACAATATGAGCTAGTAGACCAAGTGATTTGTAATAAAATAATTTAGCCAAATAGCTTAAATTATTCCCAAAACACTTTTACATCAGACTCAACTAAAACACTAGGACTTGGCTAAGACTTTGACAAAGAATTCCACCCTAGCTTTAGGGTGAGGTTGGAGGGAAAAACTTTGCTGACCATCCGTGTTTAGAAACACACGAGTCAGTGAGACGAAAAACCTCTTAGGATGAAATTTTTCGCCAAAATAATAGGCTTACTTAGGTTGTTACATATATGCAAGGTCTTACTAGCATCATTTACATTACATAACTTGCAGAATGGGTTTACAATGACATGTAGGCTGCTGACAAATGACCTGATCCTGTTGAAAAACACTTCTGCTTCCTTGGAACTTTGATAAATTGAGTGCAACAATGCAGATTCCCTCCTCACATGGATGGTGAAATTTCATAGGGGAGGAAGGATGCGTTGAGACAAATATTTTAAGTTAGAGCATCCCTTGCTGAGGTGGAGGATGCCTTTGCATATTTTTCCACTGGCATTGGGCGATTTGTAGTCTATGATGTTATTAGAGACAGGGGGCTAAGAAGCTGTATTCTTGGTGGGCAACTCATGGGGCAACATGCCCTCCTCTACAACAGTTAGCCATGAGGTTCCTCTCTCAGGTTGAGCCTCTCACGTTACTTCATCCTCTTGTTGCAAGAAGAATTGGAGCACATATGGGAATCTATATAGTTTGACGAAGAGCAGGCTTGAGCAGTCCAGGGCAGAGACAATTGTGTATGTGCACACCAACCTTCGTCTTATTTATAGGTAGAGGGAGGAGTGGTTGAAGGGAAAGACAAAGATGTGGGATGTTGTTAATTTATGATAACATGTTCTTTGCTTAAGACAGAAGCTTCAATTCTCTTACTAGCCCAATTATTAAACCATTAGCAATCACTCGAAACATTATCAGGACGATAGTAACTGAGAAAAGAACATGTACAATAAATAACGAAGACAAGACGACACAATAAATTGGCTTAAGCCAGGGAAACCATTGATTAAATCTTTGAATATTCAGTAGAGAGAGAGTACAATAACTTAAAGTGAAAATGACTTGACAATTAGAAGATCCAACCTTAGACAAGAAGATGGCTCAGAAGGCTTTCATTCCAGCGCTTAGTCATTGGAAGATACCCATGGTTTGGTTAGGGCTTCTTACAATATATTGCTGTCTTGATCAACTGTTCCAAAGCACCTCCTTTTAAGTGCGGTTTGCAAGGAGCTCCCCTTCGCTAGTTTGTAGGGCTGATATGAGCTAGATTAAGCCCTCAATCTTACCTCAAAACCCTCCTGATGTAAGCGACTTATTTGAGCAGCCTTGTGACGTCAGAACAAGCTTCTCTAGGCCTGCGTCTTACCTGATCCAAACCCATGGAGCTGCGACCCACCTGCACAAGATGAACCCCATACAAGACAACCCTAAACTGTCTTCCAAACAACCCTCAGATCTGCGGCTACCTTCATGATGGATCTCAGTCAGCAAAGGATGATAAATATTACCCATAATTTCCTTTATGACCTGCGATCTACTTAACAGAAGAATCTCAACCTCGATGTAGAAGAGAGACCCAAAAACAAATAGCCCTATATCCACCTCCAAAAGTTTGACTGTCTCAGACAAACATGAAGCCCTTTCCGATGAAATGAGGGAGACGACACCTCAATATATACAATTCGTTGTGGTCAAGGGACCTGTGTATTGGGTTTACTGAGCCGACATATAGGTGAGGCCGACCTTGCTAACTTTGCATGAGAGAAACATACATCTAAAATCATACTTCTTCTTAACCAAATTTGATGATCTTTAGGTCGATTTTGGCCCTCTCGAAAAGAGAAATTCAGTGCCATAATTATCTTCCCCAAATGAGTTTTCCAAAGTGGAATTTAGCACTAGTTGCCAATTTTAATAGATGTGTTTCCTGATGATATGGGTTTGGACAACAACATTGAGTTGGCATTGGCCAACTTGGATCATAATGACCTACTGCTAGAGCTTGTTACTTTTGATGATGGTGATACTCGAAGGGCCATCCTCCACACCAACAGTTGCATAAATTATATTGGATGCAAAGGAGGAGGATGTAGAAGAGAGCAATGGTGGTATTGATGTTGATGAACTATAGATATAGCCTATAGCCTGCTGGAAACAACCTATGAGATTCTTCCTTCCTCTTCTACGGTTCCAGGTTCTAGTGTCTACCTTGTTTTGTATTTGCTATTTTCCATTGGCATTTCTAGTCAGGAGTCCTCAGGATTCAGTATCTATGTAATACATTTTGATTTTGATGACTTAATGAGAAAACTGTGGTTTATGGTTAATTTCTAATTCTAGTTGTAAACTTGTATCATTGTTGAATTATGATGCGTAATGTTACAAACTTACAATGTACACGTATGAATCTATGATTGAATTTGTTACTTGTATCGTCATGAGAATTTGTGTAATATCATAATATGATGTATCTTTAATTTTTTTTAATATATATATATATATTTATACAATATATAACATGTCCTATGTGTCCTGTTTTGGGCTCTCTGTGTCTTGTGTCGGACTCATATTTGCGTGTCTTGCATGTCTTGTGTCCCTATGTCTTGTATCAGACTCATATTTGCATGTCTTGCACGTCCTGTGTCCTCGTGTTAGGTGACTTAATTGCCCATTAAGGAGTCGAATTAACTCACAAAACCCAAGAAGCCCAGTGTTCCACTTGCAAAAGATCCAAAAGTGAATAGGATGAAGAATAATAACCTTGATTGCTCCAATGTTTTGCTTGACCTTTCCTATAGTTATCTTACCCTTTGAGTTCACTTTTCCATGCATAGTAACTCGAACTTGGCCACCTTTTCCTAGTTCTTCAATGCCTTGATGAATTTACCAATTCAACACCCTACATTTGCTACACGTAATTTAGCTTGATTTCATTTGGGTCTTGCTTCTTTTGACCAAATTATGGCTTGCATTTCCACTTCATAATTGTATACCATGTCATCATGCCCTATGCTAGATCTCTAATGCGTTAGGGAATTTGGAGAAACTGAGACACGGGTTTTGTTACTTTCGTTTTATAGACCAATTTTGACAACATGTCAAAATCTAACAAAATTTGCCCCTTCTATGCCCACTTGGAAACTTGTCTTGCCATGTCTTCATGCCCAAGTGGATGATCTATAACGCCCTTGAGGATTTGGAAAACCTGAAACATGGGTTTTGTTCCTCTCATTGAGCAGACCCCTTTTGACGTAATGAATGTGAAAATTGCCCAACACTCCCCGTGTTTTGTTGCTTGGAAACTTGTGCCACTTGTTTCACCCATGGTCTTAAAACTTGGCCGATTTGAACTGCTTCCTGACCAAACCGACTGGTTTGTTAGGCTTGGAGGTCAATCTGGTCAATGACTTTGGTTGGGTCGACGTAGATGTCAGTCTAGTACCAAATTGGCCATGAACTGCCTTGTTAGGTATCAAAACTGGCATGAATTGGTATGAACTGGTCGGTTTCATCATAACTCGGTTGGGTTATTGATAAATTTCACTTGTGAGGCTGCAAATTCACACTAAGCTGTTTCGGGTGGCTGTGAATGTTTTTTTGGTAAACTAGGGGTTGTTTGCCTCCAAAAATAGCCCCTCCAAGCCTATAAAACCATTCCTTCCCTCTCATTTGCCTCAAATCTCAGTTGGAGTTTTTGTGAGCTTCATTGTGAGCTTGGAGAGTGTTGAGGTTTAATAGATGGCTTGGGTCGATTACTGGTTTCAGGTTTTAAAACTATGGTTTAACTAGCTTTGAACAACAATATCTTGAAAATGCCTTCACCAAATGGAAAAAGTTCACATGGCATGTCATCCACTCATTGAGCTCTAGAATCTGAAACCCTATGGATGTTTTGACTTCTGAGACCAATTTGCGTTGGGAAACATGAATTACCTTGGGAAGCGTGAAAATGTCACTGACCAAAGCTAAAGGCAAGACCACATATAGACTTTATAAACTCATAACCATGTGGAAATACATAGGTGCACGCGACATGGGCTATATTGCCCCCTACACTGGTGATCACCAATACAAAACAAAACTCCCATAAAACCATGAGTCATCATGTAAGCACATTGAAGGTCCTCCTATCTTATATAGGACAAAAGGAACCTGAAGTGAACTCAAAGGGACTAGTCATGGTCTAACCAAAACATGATTGACTTAATATGGCACAAGGTCTAGGATGCCTATAGGGCCTCACATGGTTGTTACATGGCTTTTGACTTGTGATCTTGGGCTTACAATGGTGTTTAAAATGCTGCAATAAATTTATAGGTAATCTTGCTGAAAGAGAGGTAAGAGGAACCTGAGACAAAATTGGCTAGTTTAGATCTTGAGACAACACCAACTTGCATTTGGTTTGGTATCCGATTCTCACATCGTTTTGTGAATTGTTCTAGAGGAGCTAGTTGTGGTTCAGTATGATGGTTTTGATCACATTATTTGTACAAAATCCTAAGATACTCGTACACACGCACATCCTTAGAAGATGCCAAGTAGTTTCAGTCCCCCTACAATTTAGTTGTGAAGCATAAATGCACCTTGTACAAGACCATTGTACCTTTGAAGGTAATCCTTGGGAAATCAACATCCATGCAAACACCTTTAGCTTGTAGGAGACTTTGAAATAACATGTTGTTTGAGGTTATTTACCTACTTAGCTTCTGTAATGTTCCCTACTCATCAATTGCCCAAGGGAGGACGAAGTAGCTTATCCAACCCCATAGGCTATGGTCGATGATAACGGGGGAACCCACTATCCAATGCTTTTGGGGCAACATTGGGTAAATGTTAAAATCTCTGTTTTCCCACCCCAGTTTTCAGTTTCTCCTTATTTCTCCCTTGTAGTTAAATGCCCTTTCCCATAAACATACATTCAACAGGCTGGAAAAAATAAATTTGTTGAAAACACAAATTCTGGAAAATTTACAGAATGCTGGAAATTGCAGAAATACAAATCAGCAGTAATAAACAGCCATTAAAACACATTAAAACACTGATATTTTTTGTCAACGTGACCCTGGAAAAACCCCCTACAACTCTTGGGGAAAACCAGTTTGAGAGCTCTTCTTTATTTCTGAAAAATGTCTTTTTACAGCAAGAAAATTTCAGCAAAAAATTACAGCAAAATAATTTTTTCAGCAAGCAAACTTATCCGTTTTCATCCCAACGGACCACCTGGAAACTTCTCAGTTTTCAGCAAAAAAATCAGCTTTTTCTGCTTGTTCTTGCTGCTGTTCTGCTTGTCTTTCTGCTGTTCTGATTTTGCTGAAGAGCTGCCTGGTATGTGTGCCAAACTGCTGCCTCTTTCTCCTTCTTGTCCAGAAATCTCCCTTGCTCTCTTGCTCTCCTTCTCCCAATCTGCTCATGAAAGAATGAATGATCTTTTCCTCCTTTAATATAACTCCAAGTGACTTTTGGGTGATTCAAGTGACTTTTGGGTGATCTCTAAATCCAATGGCTGAAATAGATTTAGATCAATGGCTGAGATTAAATGCACATTTAAATCTCACTTTCTATTTTTTAATTCACCCACTTTAATAAAGACCCACTTAGTCATTTATTTCCAAAGTCACTTTTCCTTTCTAATTTTTCATTGACTTTATAAAAGTCACTTTAAAATTAGACTTAGTAACTTTATCACTTAAAGTCACTTTTAAATTAGATTTTAACTTTATAAAAATTATAAAGTCACTTTAGGAGAAAAATTAAAATCTTTTGGACACTTTTCCCTAGGCCAAAGATCAAAGCCTAAGGGAACCACCTGTCCTCCGGTACCAAATTTCAACACTCCCTCTTACCGAGGAAGTTGTTCCTCACCACACCCATCTTGTTTCTGAAGTAAACATGCTTGCCCCGTGGTAAGGCTTTGGTAAGAATGTCTGTTACTTGCTCATCAGTGGAAATATACTCAAGCTTCACAGCTCCCTTCTGAACATAGTCTCTGATGAAATGATATCTGATCCCGATATGCTTTGACCTGTCATGAAATACTGGATTCTCCGTGGGTTTAATGCAACTCTGATTATCACAGTAAATCATTGAAGGTCTCAACGACTGACCAAATAAGCCAAACAACATCTTGCGAAGCCAGATGCCTCACAACTAGCTAGACTGGCTGCCATATACTCTGCTTCCACTGAACTCAATGCTACTGACTGCTGCTTCCGGCTGAACCATGACACTACTTCTGAACACAACCAAAAACAACACCCTGAAGTGCTCTTCCTATCAGAAGCACAACCTGCCCAATCAGAATCAGTATAACCTGCCAACCTCACTCCATTCCCCTGCCTGTAGTCCAGACCATAATCCATTGTCCCCTGCAAGTACCGCAAAATGTGTTTTGCAGCCACCCAGTGAACCTTCCTAGGCTCACACATAAACTGACTCATCGTGTTGACTGCAAAACAAATATTTGGTCTAGTGTTGACCAAATACATCAAGGAACCAATCAACTGCCTGTACAATGTGGGATCCACCAACTCGGAATCCAAAGCATAAAGCTTCTTCCAATTGGTGATCATCGGTGTCGACATGGGTTTACAATCCTCCATGTGGAATCTGCCAAGGATGTTCACAATATACTTCCCCTGCCCCAGGAAGAAATGCCCTTACTCCTACCACACCTCCAAACCCAAAAGGTAATGAATCAAGTTGATTTCCTTCATCTCAAACTCTGCCGCAAGATCTCTCTTGCAGTGCTCTATGAGTCTCTCTGCACCTGTAATGACCAAGTCATCCACATACAACACCAGAATGAGAGGCTCCTCACCTATCACAATATAGTAAAGATTTGGATCTGCCTCACTCTTTGTGAAACCCATCCCCTGCAAGTATGTATCTATCCTGGAGTACCAAGCTCTGGGAGCTTGCTTCAGGCCATAAAGGGCCTTCT
>APFE031625094.1:2976-17035 GCA_000404065.3 Pinus taeda | reverse complement strand
ACGTTGTCCCTTTGATGTTGTCATACTGTTGTTGTAGCTTGCGTGCCTCTGTTTCTAAGCATTGTATGTTCGCGTACTCCTGCAGATTTGTGAGGACCTCAAATGATTCTTCTATCATTCTGGTGTAGTCCCTTACTGCACTGCTAATCTCCTCCAACCCTGATGTAATGGTGCTGATGCGTTGTTCCTTTACCTCTGGAGGAGTTGAAGGTTGCACCTTTAACCGTAACCCTGCGATATGAATGTTCAGCTCCAGTTGAACCTTAGCCATTTCTTCTCGCGCCTCGTGCACCCCTACTACTAAGCTTTGGATGCGCACCTCTGTTGGTGCTTCTGTTAGGATGGTCAGCTTAGGGACCATCTGGCAGGCTTCTTCCAGTATCTACACCATCTACTTGTTCTAAGACATGACCTCATCGCGTTGCAAACTCAAGTTCTCCATGTTGATCTTTTTGTCACTCAACACTTGCAACGCGCGGCTTTCCATATCCCACAATTCTACAGTAATCCCATCTTGCAGAACATAGAGTGTCTCCTGCGGGAGTGCAACCATGTTGATTCCCATCCCCTTCAGTGTACTAACTGTATACTGGTAGGCCTCATTTGCTGTAACCAGTGCCCCTTATGACATCACTATTATGTTGGTTGTATGAGCACGTAGCATTTCCTCTGCTATGGTTATTCCTACTGCAAGTCTGGTTAAGAGGGTACCAGCCTGAGGAGTGTGCACCTGCAATTCCTGAATCTATGCTTAGAGGGCACCCAACATAATCTGATTCTCCTTCGCGAAGTCTTGGAGGGCCTTCGTCATGATTTCGTGCATCGTCTCTCCTATATCATGCAAATCCCCCTCGGTAAGTGTGATCAAGTCGATAGATAGCTTGGACACTTTTACATTCTTGCGCGACCCCATACGCTCGCTCAGGTGTTGGTGCTTCAATCGTGTTGACGTTGTTTTTGGGTCCACTCTGCGCTCCTCTTCCTTTCTTTCGATCTATTTGTCCTGCTCAAGCGAAGGTGATTTCTGGCCCTCATGCGCCTTCTTTTTTGCCTTCTGTGCTCCTGCTACTGCAGCCCTTTTCTGTTATGTTGTTGTCTCTACAATGTCCCACACCTCCTGTGTTTTTGCTATTGCTGCTTCTTTCCGTTCCTTTTCTGCCAGCTGCGCCACGTGCATTTTTTCCTCTTCCTTCTTATCTTGCATAGCAGACTCTTCCAGTGAAGAGATGTCTGGAGCGCACCAATCCAGTAGCCACATCAGCAGTATGTCGAATATCACATCATCTGTGGCAATATATGGTAGCTCGTTCCACTTCTTCACAGGGTCCTTGCATGCCCTGAGGTAGATGTGATGAAAGTCCACTTTAATTTCTGCAAAACTTTGCAGGCACTTGTAGATAGTGGGTGATAACCACGACTTGCGTTAATCCCCATTCTGATGTTCATTTCCATGAACACCCAGAAAATTTTACTACCGCGGATTCGGTTCATGTCCTTAGTGGCCCACAGCGAAGCGTACTTCAGGGCATCTAGGAAATCCCATGAAATTGTGGGGAATTGGCTATCCTCCTGCAATTCCCCATCCACCAGCAATTGTGTGAAACCTTTCCTTCCTCCATCATTACTCTGGCCATCACCCGAATGTCTTTTTTCCTTTAAACTACCTCATTCTATTTTGGTGTTCTTACTACTGAGTACTGCCTATTTATGCTATGTTTTGAATAGAAATTTTCAAACTCTTCCGATATGAATTCTCCTCCTCTTTCATATATGAAGCATTTCATCTTGATTTCCTTCTCATTCTCAACATGAGCCTTAAATATTTTTAGCTTACTCAGAGCTGCTAGCTTGTCTTTCGGCAAAATTATCCAAGAAAACATAGTAAAATCATTAGTAAATACAATAAAGTATCTTTCTCCTCTTGGACTATTTGTTCTTGTGGGACCATATATATTCATGTGAGCCAACTTCAAAGGTATCGAATATGACAACTCCTTTATTTTGAATGGTTTCCTTATCTATTTTCCAAACTAACAATACTTGCAGATTAGACTATCGGGCTTTAATAGTCTTGGTAAGCCTTAGACTACCCTTAAATTACTAATTTTGACTAGACTATGTAAATTTACATGCCCCAACCTTTTGTACCACAACCATGTTTGGTCTATTTTTCTTAAGTAGCAATTCACTGTGGAATCATCAAAAGCATACACATTGTTGTGAGTTTTGATTTCCTTTCCTACCAACTTTCCATTCATATATTTTTATATCTCATAGTCCTTTGAGTGAAAGGTCACATCATAGTCATTTTCACATATTTTACTTACACACGTAGGTTGTTCTTGAGACCATCCACATATAGGAAATCCTTTTCTTGGTATTTTCATCTAGACTAACTATCCCCTTTCCTTTAATTTGTTTGAAGGAATTATTTCTAAATGTGAGATCACCTTTGCTTTTCTATTTTAGAAACAAGAATTTACTCTCGTCTCCAATCATATGCTTAGTGAAAACAATATCTACACATCATTTTCTTTTATGTTCATGTGCAGATAAAGAAATTTCGTATTCCTAAACTTTCTTAGTCTTATCTTTCCACCTCTTCATGTCTCCACTAATTATTCAAAGATTTATTGTCTAGCTACACAAACAAACTTTTTTTCCATGCATTTTGCTTATGTCCAAAGTTAATACATTTAAAAAAATAAATTTAATTTAAAAAGGAGCAGGGTGGGGTGGTGGGAGGGGGATTTTTCATGCACATCAAATGAATTTCTAGAACTAGGATTTCGATTATCTAGATATTAAATTTTCATATATTTCAACTTTGACAATTCTATGGTTAATGGATTTATGTCCAAAATTGTGACATGAAAAACAATGTCCATAAAATAATTTTGGGTACCTGATATTTGAGAATTAATCAACTTGAAGAAATCGAATGTACCTTAGTTTTCCTATTGGTTGATTTACCTATCTATGTGGAGGAATATTTGAAAATTCTAAAACTTTCTCCATTGCTAAGTGCTTATGTGACTTATATTTCATTTATCATCACTAGCATTTCCTTTTAATTCCATTTCAAATCTTATGATACCTTTGGACCTGAGACTAACCTTTCCTTTAAAATATTCTTATATTTCTTGCTAACCCAGACCTACCTTATTTGTTAGAAAACTTTGATTGCTCATAATGTGGTTTAGTTTCTTTCTTCCTTCAACAATTTTTTTGTGTAAATCCATCTCAGTTTTGGACATATCAAGGTTTGTCCTCAGAGCTATTCTTTGCTTCTAGACTATGGAAGCTATTTCCCAATCAATGATTAATCCATTCAAAACCTCTTCTTCCCTTTTTGCATCATCAAGCTTGAGTTTTAGAGACAAATTTCCTGTTTATATATTTTTATAATCATTTTTTCTCGTTTCTTGGTCAGTTATTGTTTCAAGAGGTTACTCTCATCTTCTAGCTTATTACAATTGTTTTTCTTTTCTTCTAATTGTTGTGCCAGATTATCTTCACTCTTAGTACATTCCTCAAACTTTTTACTTTGATAAACAAACTCTTCATTATCAGAGTTGTACATACCTTCTTTATCTCACAACAACTTTTGTTTTTGTTTATTTTTCCTCCTTCAGGTTCTCTTCAATTCATCAAGGGCGTTGATGAGCTCCCCTTCAAGATCTACTACACTTTCATCTTCTTCTTCCTTGAGGTTTGATTCGTTCTTAGATTTATATTTATATTCTAATGCCATGAGTAAGAATTCATCAACCTCATCTTTTGGAGACTCTTGCCTATTTCCTTCTAATGCAAAACTATCCTCTTTAGAGTAGAGCCCATTTTTTCTTGAAAGGACTCTTCTTATGAGAATTCTGAGCTTTATCTCTGGGCTTTTGATCCTTTTCCTTTCTTGTCTTATTTAAATAAGGAAACTTGGAGGAAAATTTCCCAAACCTTCAACATTCAAAGAATTGGAAGGGTAGATTTCCCTTATACTTTCCTAAACCATGTTTTAGCTTTCTAGCAAACTAAGCCAACTCTTGGTCAAATTCAGAGTTGGAACATTCTTGGTGATATTTGTGTTCCTTAGTCTTCATTGAGGCTTTAACTTCTACCTCCTTTTTCTCAACCTTCTCTTTTTCTATTCTCATCTCATAGGAAGTGAGAGTTCCATGTAGCTCCTTCATTATAAGAGACTTTAAGTTTGACATCTCTTATGTAGATGAGATATTAGAATTGAATCTCATAGGAAGAGATATCAATACATTATGGAAAACTACTTCATTCATGAGTTCTTCTCCAAATCCTCTAATCATATTTTCTACCTCATCAATCTAAGAAAATATTCTGGTATATTTTCTTCTTTATTCATTGTTAAGCTCCGAGACCTCAAGCTAATGGCTTGAAGTTTGGCTTGCTCAGCTTTCTCATCTCCTTTATAATTATTCTAGAGCTTGTAGCATACTTCCTTGGCTGACTTACATTGAATTACTTTTACTAGGTCATATTGATTAAGGCCAAAGAGAATTGCACTCTTTTCCTTTTCATTGTTCCCATAAACATTTTTATCATTTGTATTTTTAGGAGGGGTTTCTGGGACGATATAATCAACTAATACAAAAATCCAAGTATCTACACCTGGGGACATTCAATAGGCTTCCATACTGACTTTCCAAAATACATAATTTGTACCATCAAGGACTGGTACCCTACTTGAATAAGCATCCTGACTTTCTGGTTTAGCCATGATGACCTATCAATTTACTTTTTAGTGGTAAAGTTATTCCTAAAGAAACCTTTATCTGATACCAATTTTTGGGATCATGATTTATGTTACACTAGAACTCACAGGTGTTAGTAAGAAAACACATTTCCAGAGCTAACGGATCCTCGAGCGATGGTTAAGCACATGTCATGAAACACAGTGAACATTTCCAAGTACAATAAGGGGAGCTATAATTTTACCATGATTGTTCACAATTATTTTGCAATATCATTTATTTCCTAAAATTCCCCTTAAAATCTAAGTGTTTTAGAATGGGGCTAATCATGGATATTCAAACCTAGGAGCCCAAAAGGCACCTTTGGAATACTTCATAAATAATTGGTCATCTCGAAAGAGTTTCAATGACTTATCAACATTCTCTATCTGTAATTCCCATGCTTTATTGTAGACCATAATATCCTCAAAGAAGACTAGAAGAACTTTCATAGAAAGGCTTTGAAAATTTTGTTCATGAGGCTCTAGAAGGTTGATGAAGTGTTATAAATATTGAAAGTAATCACAAAAAACTCATATTGGCCTTCATATGTTTATCATTGAAAAATTCTCTCCATGCTTTTCATCTAGAAGATCGTTAATAATTAGGACACTTGCACTAGGTTCCTTCCTTCTTTAATATCAAGACTACTACACATGAGTAAGGGTTTGTAGTAGGTTGTATGACCTCCACCTTCAATAGTTCTTGAGTGATATTTTCTCTTATATTAGTTTGTGCAAAAGGGTGTTTATAAGAATGTACATCTTGTGGTTGAATTCCTGGGATCAAGGGAATGTTATGTTAGTGCTCTCTTTAAGAATGGACAAACTTAGTCTTTGGCCTTTGAAAGACTTGATGATTTTTGTGAAGGAACAATTGAAAATTTAAGTGTATTTATTATGTCAAATTATGGATTATCCATAACTTATATGGAATTAAATTTTCAAATAATTCTAGAGTGGCCTTTATTTAATAATTTTTCCATACTATGGGCGTTGACTATTTCAAGGGACCTTACCAAAATCCATTGAAGGGTGTACACATGTCCCCATTTAGAGAAATTTATATAGATTTCTTTGAAATACATTATGAGTGATCACAATGTGCATAGACACTCTACCCCCAATATTATATCATAACCATCCATATCTATGGAAAGTAAATAGGATTTGAGTTGATAGTCTCTCATATAGAGTTTGACATTTTCACATTTTCGCCCACAGTTCAATGTACCTCAATTAGGGATCATAATTTAAAATTTGTGTACTAGGTATTAAAAACAATGGGTTTATTCTACCACTCTCTTATGAATGAAAATATGAATACCACCACTATCAATGAGGACTACAACATTATGGAACTTGATGTGGCTTGTGAGGTTAAAATGCCTGATAATGCACACATAGAGATTAGGGTTTCCTTATGGGGAAGTGGAGGTTCAATATGTGCCTAAAATTGAGTGTTGGTGTATACAACCTATAATGATGATGTCTATTTAATGATTATGAATTTGGGTACGGCCTGAGTGGTCACAACAATTTGGAACAATTTATTTTTCTTTAAACCTATGAGTTAAAGCATATTTTTCTTTAAACCTATACAGCTTCATCTGTTTTTTCTAACCCTCAGTGTCTTCGAAATGATGCTTCCTTCCACGTAACAAAACTATTCAGTTGCAAGGAGGTTGTAAAACCCAGAAATGGAAATTACAAATGCACCACTAATTACAAGAATATTAAGGCATGGGATATCGAAAACACGAGTTATGGATGGAACTCATATTCATTACTTATCGAGGGAGGAATACATAAACCACCAATTGTTTATCCAGGGATGCGAATCATAAACAATAGAGATGGAAATCACAAGAAAATGCATCAGCAACCTACATGAATTTGTGTTTGTTAATTATCCAAATGCTTAATGCACCTGTTATTTATCTAGGCATGGGAATCACAAATGCACTAGGTCTTAACTTAATCCAAAATTATCATTCATTAGCTTGAATCAAGTCTCTTGCGACTCCACAATGTTTACCATCATCAAATGGAAAAAATTTCAACAAGTAATATCAAAAAATCTAACGTATGGGTGATGAAACAGAGTGGCCTCAAGGGTTCTAAAGCCTCTGAGACCTTCACTCGCTTGATTTTAATGGATCTGAGCTATTTAAAACAATTTATAATGAATTAAAGTAGTTTGAACTATGTCCCTAAGAAGAACATGAGAGTCCTACCCAACTATGAATTCATATTTAGTTTGAATGGCATTTTCTCACCCGAATCACTCTCAAGTTTCAATGCCCATACTTGCTAACATACCCATCGATTACAGGGATAAAAATAACCATAAAATAGGCTTCTCAAGTCTTGCAGCACCTCCCTATGGGACTAGCATAAAAGCCCATAGCTAAATTGTGTGGCCATCTAACTGATCTGTAAAACTTTACCATTTTCCAAGAGTACAACTCATGACAAACGAAAAAAATTTATACACAAATGCCTAACCATTTGACATGGAAACTACAGGCACTAATACAAGTACATTTGTTCAACAGAGGTCCGGGATTTTATGCATATTTGATTCTCTTTTATGTGTACTATTTTAGTTAAAAAAAAATAATTTTTGGTAGGGGTAATTTAATGGCTTTTTTTATTCCTTAAATTTTGCACACTCTGCTTTAATCTTTTACTTTGGGTATTTTATGAATGATGTATCAAATTTGTTTTTTAATTGAGATTATATATGAAATTAAAATATCACCACTTATCATTCATATATAAAATAAAATACACTATAAATAGATTTTATTTAGTTTTTAGAAAATAATATTAATTAATAATATAATATAAACCATAGTTTTTGGTATTATGCTTTTATTATTTTGTTAAAAAATATCAAATAATTTTTTTAGTTTAATATAGGTATATTATATTTATTATATATATAAATTTAAATTTTTAGAAATTAATTATATATAGAGGTATATTATTTAATAATTTATAATTAAATATCTTCCCCAAAACTAAAAATTATCTTTTATATATCTATTTAAATTTAAATATGTAAATACATACAACATATGGCATATATGTACTAATAAATTCCTTATACAATTTTTGCGCTTTAAAAAATTTTAATTCTTTCTCTGCAGTTTTGGAATAATTACAAGTATTTAGTTAGTACGGAATTTAGAAATTTACGAGTAGCAAATGAATAAAAGTTTGTTTGTGTTACTCATCGCTATGCTTGTTTTTATCCTTCCAAGTTAGATCAACCTGTTAGGAACCTGGTAATGGTTGGTGTCAATTAATATCTGTTCAATATTAGTGTGCCAAATTGTAATAAGAGTTTCTGCCAAAGATGTACGGATGAGAAATATATTTATATGATTGATTCTGTAAATATTCTAATCAAAATGACACAGATTGTGAATGAACTTGTCAATTATATCATAAACTGCCAAAACAATTTGTTACAGTGCCATCTCGTGATAGCAGAGTGAATACAAGTTGGGTTCGATTACAACCTACACTAAGAGGGGTATGAAGTTTGGTACAGAGCTGATGATGATCATGAGATGAGAGGACCTCCCTTGAGGTATTCAGTTAAGGCCAGCGCAACGAGGCCAATCATGGCAAAACACCCATTCAACATCTCTGCCCTAGAAGACCATATTTCCTGTGATTTGCTCTCTTTGGACACTCCCTTGAACATGGGTATCAGAGAAGCAAGCGTGAAGAGAACCGCGCTTCCAATAAACAGTGGAACTCCTCCGCTGGCCAGTTGAGCGACGAGGTATTTCCCGCTCGCTATCTCCACCCCGACAGCTGAGACAAATCCGAGGATGGCAAGTCTCCCATTTATGGTTTCTGGGGCTGGCCCACTGAAAGCAAACACGTTCTTAAAGTTTGTGCTCACCTGCATTATTATTTATGTCAATTCAATTTAGTTCAGTGCAGTGCATGTTAATGTAAAAATTGGCACTTGCATAATTGCTTACCGTCTCAGGAGGTGTAGAAATGACAACCATTCAGTTTTGTTGTTAGGGTTATATGTCACGATTAACATAGGCGAAGGATTTTGGTGCAACTTCAAAGAAACTTCATACTAACAAATGGAAACTCGAGTAGCTTAAAAATTTAGAACCCTATTGACTGTTGTTTCGACATTTTTTTAGCAATTTTCAGGCTTTTTTCTTTCTCTCAATTTTCACTTCTTTTTTTGGATTTTTACTCTTTGATTGAAGAATATTTGTTCTGTTGGGTTTCCTTGTCTTTTTTGCAAGTCACATGTACCATTCGTGCAAGAGACGACACTGTTTGCAATAAATTTATGAAGAAACTCCTTTGGGGATGGAGCACAATTTATTTGACAAAATATTGGACCCCATATATATGTTTTGAGCCTTTTTATGGTCGAGGACATGTTAAACATGTCAAAACTTGTGCCCCCTATTTCTACAATTTTTTTCATAATTTTGGCAACAGTTATGCACGTGTGTCAGGAAGGGTTTCTTTTTGTTCCCTTTCACGCCTAGGCCTAGAGTCTCTTAGTATGTTTTCTAATTTTGAGGAAGGGAAAATCCCCTTAGGGTTTAGAGTACACCTCTACCATTTTGGAGAAAATTTGTTTAGTTGAGGAATCTAGTGCGCAGAATATTTAGCCATTGTTTTCCAATGTTGTTTCCATCATTTTATAGTCCTTTTTAGGTCATTTTTAGAATGATTTGTTTCCTTTTGAGACATGTGTTGAATTTATTCTTTAGGATTGCCATGAGCATCCTTCTTTTCGCAATTTGGTTTATGTTATTTTCCAATACTTTCCCTTATGTTTTTTGTTGGATTTTTTTGCATCATTTTAGCAGATCTAGCCTTAGATCCTAGCCCCTTATGCATTAGATCTTTTGGTATCTTTGTTTCTTTGGGTTGCTTGTATTGTCCTCATTTGTTCTTGTTGTTCCATAGATTTTTGCATGGGGAATTGCGTACTTCCGTTTGTTGTTATTTTACTATTATTTATAGTTTATGCACTTTATTTCTTAGTAGCATTGCCATCATAAAACATAATTTAATAAACACATCCACATACACATTATTCACACACTCACACCCTAATAAAACTAGCGCTTGGTTACAACCACCAAGGAAAGACTAGAAACAGTCCACATTAATTATAACTTAACTCACATAGATTAAGGTGACTTGGGCAATAGGGAAAAACATTCTTGTCATTAGGTTTAGGATCAGTGGGATAGGGTTCCAAAATCCCCATCGATCACTTACATAGAGAAATAGTAATTTGTTGTTTTAGGTAGCTTAAAAACCTTCATAATCTCGTGACCAAAACTAGAGCGTGTCAGAAACCGGATTTAGAGGGGGTTAGGTTTAAGTCTAAGTGTGTGCAAATCTCCACGAGGCTACCTGACTAGTTGCTCTAGGCCTCTGCATTATTGACTCACTACCAAGAAGCAAAAGATTATGTTGGAAATGTATTGACTACTGAGGGGGGTGAATAAGTAGTGATGGATTTTATATTAATTTTAAAACATTTACCACAATATCAAATAACCATGCCCATTCACAACATTAGATTAAGTGAATATGAAGGAAAAGATAAACTCAAACATAATAACCATGAGAAACATCAACACAAGCATGCACACATAAGAGAACAAGTATTTTTGTTGGAAACCATTTCAGGAGAAAAATGCCCTACTATTGTTGGGCTGCTCAATTATTTTATTAATATGCTGAAAAAATTGTACATGGATTAGCTTACACCCACAAGCCAGAAGACTCGGCTTCCTTCAAAGTGTGATGGCATCTATGAGACCGGAAACTTGTTTCCTCTCATGGATATATAGAAATCTATCCCTTGGAAGCTCCCACGACCAACGATCCTCTCCCAATTACCATTGGACTATCCAAATCTTACTAGATGGAGAGATATCTTCCGTTTACTAAATATTCCAAATCAATGTCTACTCTGAATCCTCCACGCCTTCACTTCCTCCATGCAAACCACATTTCATAAGTGTTTCATAATGGGTTCTCAATCTGCTCAACATGACAAACCCATGAACACCATCACTCTACACATAAAATATGAATCAATTTTTTTTTTTTTTTTTTTTGTGTTAAGAGGGGTATTTCTTCTCTTCTAGTCACAACAATCTCTGGTCTATAACACACCGCAAGCTATCAATTTCATGCCACAATCAAAACATAAACTATGAATCTTCTTCTCAACTCTGTCTCTGATTGCTGCAAATAATACACTGATAAAACACTGCCAAACAATGCGAGTCATTGTTGAAATCTATACTCACTCTCACGGACCTCATTATGGAATACTCTAACATTCTCAAGAAAACCAACCAATTAGAACCATCCTCTATTTATCACTTTTTTTATTTGATTAACTTAGTAAATTGTACAGGTTATGGATAACTCAACCATTATTTTCACACTCTTTAGATTTGGTTAAGATAGGCTTTTTGACTAAATCAACCACTAACTCCACTATCAATTTGATATTTTCAACCTTGATCAATTTCTAGAGGCCCCACGAACTTTTCCAACCATATGCTAAAAAAGTTTGATCAAGAACATCCCACAATGCCAAAATTAACTGAACAACACAAGGAATGTGGAGAAAAACTCATGAAAAAACTCGGCCACACCTAAAACATAGGTTAAATTTGACTAGATCTCCTTGGTCTCTCTGATAGGTTTTCCTACCAATCACTGGATCTTCTTAGTCATCTCGTGACTCATCATCCATGCAACTGGTGTAGAGGATGAGGGAAAACAACTTTCCCGAGCTCAGAAATTGCTCAACCTTCTTCCAAAGCTTTACAAGCCTCTACATAACCTCTGGAAGTCATTGGCACCTCTACAACACTTCACCAAATCACTTCCACATCACTATCACCATCATCAGTCAAACAAGGTTGACTTGGATGCCAACCAACAACAATACTAGCACCCGGGCCATCAAAATTCTCCATAAACACTCTGCCTTCAATATGCATCTTGTTGGGTTGTTGGGTCCTGACACAGGTTGGGAGTTTAATTAGCCAAACAAATCCATGTACTACTGGCCCTTTCAGCAACAATACATGCAGCGCGGACTGAGGTCTCACTCGAAGCAGTATGGGGGGATGTTGGAACCAGGTTTCCACACCCTTGAGATGTCTAAGGGGTTTGATTTAGTCTAATTGTGAATACCTTTGCGCATGTTACCTCACGTAATTCTTGGACCTATAGGGCCTTCGTGACTTGTTATCTTCGCATTTGCGGAGCCCTAACCAGGGATTGTGGGGCTTTCACGCTGTTGGAGCAGTGATCTGCATTGTTTCCCCAAGTCACGCCATAGATCTTGCCTATCACCTTATAACAATTAGTTATCTTCGTGTAAATAGATACCTTATATTACATTCACTTACTCATCATATTCATATAAGTTCACGGAGTAAATAACCAATAAACGTGTAATTCATACCCAATATACTTTAATACATAAAACATGAAAAGATACATAGAAATATGGTAAAACTTCTCTTTATCAATGTTTCAAATGGTTACAGACTCAACCTACCCTGCGCACTTAGCTGCAGGGGTCTGCGCACTCAGCTGCGTACTACTAGGCCTATGAGTGCTCAGCTGTAGAGCCTTCTCCTACTCTATGACCCAAAGACACAAATCTACACTTCAGATACTTTTCTATCCTTATATTCCATTGTCATCAATCCATTCTTTAACTACTGAAAGCCTCGCTCTATTTATACAATCCCATGGTCTGCGAACCATGGGTAGTTCTCTCAATCTGACACTACATTTACAAAAGTAATGGCGGATAACTCTATGACTCTATTACAAATTTGTGCCCCACACCCGCAATTCACCGAGTCTTTGCAATGGTCTTTAAGCCCCAAGAATTGCCATGGGGGGGATTCCACGCCCTATAGGTCCCCAGCATAAACATCGCGACTCACCCTCGAGTCACTCTGTTAGTGGGGAGATATTTTCACAGACACCTCCCAACTCTGCTCAGACTGTTGCAAGTTTAGCAGTGCACTGAGCGGTTGCCTATTGAATCTCATGTACTCGTTGTTTCGAGACCGCGTTGTTGGAACCACTCCCCTGCATCTATTCCTATGTCTCCTGCATCTGTGCGAGCTTGCCTTCAATTGTTACTGTGATTATGAACACCTCATTGGTCCAAGCCTGAACATGAGCTTTAAAATCTGCTTCTTTGTGTCGCACTGCATACATTGCCTCTTTAAGTGTTTTGGCCTGTTACATTCTCACGGGCCTCTGAGTGAGGGCCACCGTCTGCGTGGTCCCTTTGATATTGTCATACTGTTGTTGTAGCTCACGTGCCTCTGTTTCTAAGCATTGTATGTTCGCGTACTCCTGTAGATTTGTGAGGACCTCAAATGATTCTTCTATCATTCTAGTGTAGTCCCTTATTGCATTGCTAATATCCTCCAACCCTGATGTAATGGTGTTGACGCGTTGTTCCTTTACCTCTAGAGGAGTTGAAGGTTGTACCTTTTACCGCAGCCCTGCGATCTGAATGTTCAGCTCCAGTTGAACCTTAGCCATTTCTTCTCGCGCCTCGTGCACCCCTACTACTAATCTTTGGATGCATGCCTCTACTGGTGCTTCTATTAGGATGGCCAACTTAGGGACCATCTTGCAGGCTTCTTGCAATATCTGCACCATCTACTTGTTCTAAGACATGACCTCATCGTGTTGCAAGCTCAAGTTCTCCATCTTGATCTTTTTGTCACTCAACACTTGCAACGCGCGGCTCTCCCTATCCCGCAGTTCTATAGTAATCCCATCTTGCAGAACATAGAGTGTCTCCTGCGGGAGTGCAACCATGTTGATTCCCATCCCCTTCAATGTACTAACTGTATATTGGTCAGCCTCATTTGCTGTAACCAGTGCGCCTTCTGACAACACTATTATGTTGGTTGTATGAGCGCGTAGCAATTCCTCGGCTGCGATTATTCCTACTGCGAGTCTGGTTAAGAGGGTACCAGCCTAAGGAGTGCACACCTGCAACTCCTAAATTTGTGCTCAGAGGGCACCCAACACAATCTGATTCTCCTCTGCGAAGTCCTGGAGGGCCTCCGTCATGATTTCGTGCACCGTCTCTCCTATATCATGTAGGTCCCCCTCAGTAAGTGTGATCAAGTCGATAGATAGTGTTATGAAACCAGCTCAAGAAAAGATAGAAAAGATAGATCAACGCCTTAGAATTCAGCCTCTTCGAGGGGGCAACCT
>APFE031625092.1:0-13105 GCA_000404065.3 Pinus taeda | reverse complement strand
TATATATAGATATATATATATATACATTGTAAGGCGTTACCCTTTGAAATCAACTCTCCTATGAAGGTACGTGTACATTCATGGGCCCTTGATTTAGGAGTTAGATGATTAAAATAGTTTCAACCATCTAATTGATTCAACCGGTATTAAATTAGTTACAATTATAAACCTCGCAACCTCGCTAAGCAGCAGGTCGACCGCCCTTACTCAGCACTATTTCTAGCGCTTCTCTTAACCAATTCAAGAAGTGAAGATCAATCCACTAGGTGGCCACAACAACAGTCTCATGGTTGGTGCTCAATTTGTCAGGGATGATTCCAACGATAGGGATTTGGAAAAATTTGTGCTACAGATTAGGTATGGGCATATTTCAAAACCCAGTTTTGATACAGAGAGAGACCAAGGTCTAAGGTGGATTTGGGCATCAATGTAAAGCTAATTGAAAGGCAGTCTCTATTGCAACCACATAGTCAGAAGCCACAGAAAAAAGGTTGAAGAAGGGCGCCATGAAATAGGTGTTTTGGTTTAGAGGGAGAGGATTAATGCAAGGGACAAGCATGGTTTTGTATCATTTGATAATGGGTATACTGCAAGTGGAGAGACCCCCAGGTCAACTGAATCTCCTAGTACATCTATGCCTGAAGTTTCACACCTTGGTTGGGGTCATTCATACATTCTTAGAGATTGGAGATCTCTACTAATGGTTTCTCAGATGAAAATTTAATTAGTGAAGGTGGCTATGGAATTCCTATCGTGGTTTATTTCCTAATGGTAAACCTGTGGCCATGAAGAATATGCTTAACAACAGGCAAGGATCATGTTGTTACATTATTGTGAATCTCATATTCTGTTTTGAGTTGGTCTTTGTTGTGAAATTCCATTGCTTGGTTTTTTTCGCAAGGAACAAGCTGAAAATGAGTTCAGAGTAGAGGTGGAGGAAATCGAGTGAGTCAAGTAAAGAGTGACCTAGATTTAAGACTAGACACTCCCAAATATTCTACAGAAATATTGAAAATCAAAGCCTATATGGAAAAGCTTCATCTGATAGTGCAAAACTTAGATGCAAGCATTTCATTTGATCATACAAAACTAAGATGGTTGGTGCTCAGTTTGCCAGGGATGATTCCAACGATATGGATTTGGAAAAATATGTGTTGCAGATTGGGTATGGGCATCTTTCAAAACCCAGTTCTGATACAGAGAGAGAGAATGATCTTAGGTGGATTTTGGCATCAATGTAAAGTCAATTGAAAGGTAGTGTTCTTTGTTGTGAAATTCCATTGCTTGGTTTTTTTCGCGGGGAACAAGCTGAAAAAGAGTTCAGGGTAGAGGTGGAGGCAATCAGGCAAGTCAGGTAAAGAGTGACCTAGATTTCAGACCAGACACTCCCAAATATTCGACAGAAATATTGCAAATCAAATCCTAGAGGGAAGCACTTATCCGATAGTACAAAACTTAGATGGAATCATTTCATTTGATAATGCAAAACTGAGATGGTTGGTGCTCAATTTGCCAGGGATGATTCCACCAATAGGGATTTGGAAAAATATGTGTTGTAGATTAGGTATGGCCATCTTTCTAAACCCAGTTCTAATACAGAGAGAGAGAAAGCTTTGAGGTGGATTTGGGCATATATGTAAAGTTGATTGGAAGGCAGTCTCTATTGCATCCATAGAGTTAGAGGCCACAGAAAATGGTTGAAGAAGGGCACCATGAAATAGGTGTTGTGGTTGAGAGGGAGAGGATTAATGCATAGGACATGCATGGTTTTGTATACTCTGATAAGGGGTCTAGTGCAAGTGGAGAGACCCCCAGGTAAAATGAATCTCCTAGTAAATCTGTACCTAAAGTTTCACACCTTGGTTAGGGTCATTCGTACATTCTCAAAGACGTGGAGATCTCTACTAATGGTTTCTTAGATGAAAATTTCATTGGAAAAGGTGGATATGGCATTGTCTATCGTGGTTTATTGCCTAATGTTAACCCTGTAGCCGTGAAAAAGCTGCCTAAAAACAGGCAAGGATCATGTTGTTACATTATTGTGAATCTCAGATTCCGTTTTGAGATCGTCTTTGTTGTGAAATGCCACTGCTTGGTTTTTTTCGCGGGGAACAAGATGAAAAGGAGTTCATAGTAGAGGTGAAGGAAATTGGGTGAGTCAGGTAAAGAGTGACCTTGATTTCAAACCAAACACTCCCAAATCTTCTACAAAAACATTGCAAATCAAAGCCTAAATGGCAGCACTTCAATATATTTTCTCAGACATTTCTTCAACATGTGAAACCTTTGGTTTATTTACATTGAATTGTTGGTAGACATCTTTTATCATTCAGGGACTTATTACATGTGTCGTGGTTTAATGTAGTGGTTTTTAAATTTATTCTTCCATGCAGGTTATGTGATTAATCCACACATGAAATGGCTTTATGTATAAGCCATAGAGAAGGTAGGAGCTAGCGTAGGAGTGGACCATCAACAAGAACAAAGAGAGCTACTGAGGATAGGAATTAGCCGCAACCGATAGGGAGAAACAGAGCAGAAGGAAGGGAATCGGTGATTCAAGTGATGTTTTTATCCATTTGTTGTTTCTGATGATTCAATTCCATATCCTCCAGACGGTTCAACAAATTCCAATGTTGAGCCAGCAGCGCAGACGGGGACAGAGAAAGGAGCAGTGGTAATTCCTGGAGCAGTAGATCCATGAGCAAAGTTAGAAGTTGATCCAGTTAGTTTTGAAATCACAATAGATTTTATTATCTTGGTCGCACTAAAAACGTTTTGAGAAATATTTTAATGTGGGCTTCCTACACTTTCTTTCTTTGAATCTCTACATAGTCAAAAGCCACAGAAAAAGGTTCAAGAAGGGTGCCATGAAATAGGTGTTGTGGTTGAGAAGGAGAGGGTTAATGCAAAGGATAGGCATAATTTTGTATCATCTAATAAGGGGAATATTGCAAGTGGAGAGACCCCCAGGTCAACTGAATCTCCTAGTACATTTGTCCCTGAAGTTTCACACCTTGGTTGGGGTCATTCATATATTCTCATAGACATGGAGATTGCTACTACTGGTTTCTCATATGAAAATGTCATTGGCGAAGGTGGATATGGCATTGTCTATCGTGGTTTATTTCCTAATGGTAAATTGTAGCCATGAAAAATCTACTTAACAACAAGCAAGGATCATGTTGTTACATTATTGTGAATCTCAGATTCCATTTTGAGTTGGTCTTTGTTGTGAATTACCATTCATTGGTTTTTTTTGCTAGGAACAAGTTGAAAAGGAGTTCAGAATAGAGGTGAAGGCAATCGGGCGAGTTAGGTAAAGAGTGACCTTGATTTCAAACCAGACACTCCCAAAACTTCTACAAAAGCATTGAAAATCAAAGCCTAAATGGCAGCACTTCAATATATTTTCTCAGACATTTCTTCAACATGTGAAGCCTTTGGTTTATTTACATTGAATTTCTGGTAGACATATTTTATCATTCAGGGATTTCTTACCTGTGTCATGGTTTAATGTATTGGTTTTTAAATTTATTCTTCCATGTTGCTTATGTGATTAATCCACACATGAAATGGCTTTGTGTATAAGCCATAGTGAAGGGAGGAGCTACCGCAAGAGTGGACCATCAACAAGAACAAAGAGAGCTACTAAGGATAGGAATTAGCCGCAACCGATAGGGAGAAACAAATCAGAAGGAAGGTAATCGATTATTCAAGTGATTTTGTTTATCCAGTTGTTGTTTCTGATGATTCAATTCCATATCCTCCATAAGGTTCAAAAAATTCCAATGTTGAGCCAGCAACGCAGACAGGGACAAAGAAAGGAGTAGTAGAAGTTCCTGGAGCAGTGGTTCCAAGAAAAAAGTTAGAAGTTGATCCAGTTATTTTTGAAATCCCAATAGAGTTTATTATATTGGTCGCACTAAAAATGTTTTGGGAAATATTTTAATGCGAGCTTCCTACACTCTCTATCTTCAAATCTGAAATTAATATTTTTTTTTGTTATTATGAAAAATTACATTTGTTATTTACAATTGTGAGTGCCATCAAACACTAGATATATGCAATACCACACCCATACACCCTATTGTACATTCATACATAGATGTGTGTGTATAGATTTATATGTATGTATCTGTGTGTTTTTGTTATTATTTTCATTATGAACCCATACACACTCTCATATTGCAGGAATTCTCAAAATGAAGATGGATTGGCCTTTACGCTTAAAAATCGTTACGGGAATAGCAAAAGGTCTTGCTTATCTCCATTCAGGTCTAATGACAAACACTCCTATCATTCATAGGGATTTCAAGTCCACCAATATTCTTCTTGATTACCTTTCTCTTTCTTTTCCAAAAGAGCTCCATCAACGGAACAGAGGTTTACTACCTGCAAAATAATTAGTATAAATTGTATATCAATTGCTTTAGGAAATTGTGTTTTTCTCAAATTTCAATTGGTTACATCATTATTTCAAGGATCTTTAACTTCTAATGGGAAATTTTGTTGTCTATATATCATATTTTGGCCTTCCCAAACTAATTCCCTATGAATATGAGATGTATATAAGCACCATATTTCTTGGTACCTTTTGTTATTTTGATCCTGAATATACCGCGGTATGTATTTCATTTTCAAATCCATTTCACTAATACTCATGCAGCTTTCTTCTTAGGGAAATTTTCATTGAATCGTAAAATCAAATATACCTGAGAAGAAATCTCTACTCCAGTGAACCAAAATAATCATCAACAACTTCCTTGAAACGTACCATTCTAAATGTACACAACGAAATCTGATTTGATAAGAGCAATTGAATTGAACTTAATTTATATGGCACTGGGAACTTGGAAGTCACTCTTAAGTTGTTTGTTACAACAAAATTGTTTATTTCTTTGGATGGAAGATTGTTTCACTTCAATAAATTGATTATATTTAAGAACCCTTAATGAATACCAGACTATTGGACAATTTGAAGTTGGCACTGCCTATATTTTGCGGCATATTGAAAGACAGTGTATATTGGCACAACATATTAAAAATTAAGATTATTAGTCTTGGATTACTTTATGAAGCTGTACAATTTAACCAAAGATGGTCAAATTTAGACTTAACAGAACCTTAAAAGAATTGACATTACTTTGAAGACAGATGTTTTCTCTATTCCTTTTAAGCGATGATAATCCACAACTTATCAAGAGTTGGGGCACTGTTTACACTGTCCACATCTACCACCCCTACTGAGTGAATGACCTTGATGGTTTAAACCCCAAACTTGTTTGAATAAAAATGAAAGCAGTCTAACTATTGTTGCTAAAAGTGGTATTCCATTTATATATTGTTGTTTTTTTTTAATCTTGATACTTCTCAAATTATATGGTACTCCATTGTTACATAGGGTGGAAGATCGATCATTGAACAACTCTGATTCATTATTTAACACCTATTTTTGTTAATTTGTATATCCAATGTTGTTTATTGTACCTGGGAGGATTATTGTAAGCAATATGGCAGTGGCGAGCACATGTCCTAGTCAAAGTGCGCATTAGACTCAAAGGAAACTTTACATTGGTGGTCTTTCATATGACGCGGCCAATGATAAGCTTCTAGAAGTGTTTTTCAAATATTGAGAGATAGAAGAAGGTTCAATTGCATATCATAAGAATACCAACAGATCCGAGTTACAAATATAATATACATCGGTTTGTTTTATGATGGGCAGTTTAACATGATTCTATTGTTAGAGATTTATGCATGTTTTTCCAAGGCCTAGCTCGTTTGGTTGTATTTGTATTGGTTAATGTTGTATGTATTTGTCACCAACAGGGGATTTTCATTTGTGACTTTCAACACTGGAGGATATAAAGCAGTTTCTTAAGGAACTGTTGACAGTGCTGGACCCGCCAACATGTCAAGGGGATCTCCTTGGTAAGAAGTCCAATTAGACCTCAAACCGTTTGGTGTAGGAGTCCCAGCAGTGGGTCGTAAGGTAATGTCTTGACTGCGATGTCGCATAGAGGCAAGTAAGATAACTCTATCAATAGCAAGGGCGTGACTGATGCAGTGAGTCAAGGAAGATGTATGAGAGGTTCTAACACTTCAAAGGGAGAAGAAGGTGAAGGTGAGTTCCACGTTGAAAGGGATCAGTTCCAACTCAGCGTGGAACATGTTAGCTTCCTGCTGCAGCAGGGTATTCATATTTCATGATTGACATTTTACAGGCCAAATATGTCGTACTTTGCTTGTTGCAATGCTCCATATTTGCTTAAACAGTCTCCAAACGATGAAAGCTACTTCAAGTTCATTCAATTGCCTTCCAAAGTTTGTAAATTTATCCCGGTATCGCCAATGTTTTCAGTTAAAGGGAGGTCCAAACAGTTTAATCTTGGTCTCCCTAGGTTTAAATTTCCTGTTTTAGAATGTAGAGAATGCAAATCTGTCCAAACAGTTTAATCTTGGCAGATTCTTAGATAGGTAGAAGCAGAGGATCCCAACAGCTTAATCTGGGCCCTCGAAAGAAATAAGGGTAGTATGTAGATAGGAAAGCATCAAAATAAAAATGAATGATGGGTTTACAAGTCTAAGTGCACCCAAATAAAAAGAAGAAAAAATGCTAGGTAAGTAGGTTGGGTAGGTAGTGCTGAGGTTGCTGAATCCTAATTGCTGATCAGTTCCGGACTTTCAGGTGTCACCTCATTCAGGGCACAGTCAGCAAGAAATTCTATGTGAGAAGCTCAAAAGAGGTATAACTAACTCCCCTCCTCTGTTTTCCCCAATCATTAACTAACTTCCCCAAGAGAGGTCAGAATCTGCTTGACTCCTCTTAAGTTCAATCATTTTCATAACACTAGCTTGAGTGAAGATCTGCTTCACTCAAAGTTGTTCCATACTTTCCCGAAAGAATGGTCCTACCCCCTTGTAGCAGCCTAAGCTCTCCTGAACTTAGCGCTTTCATACCACCTCCATATTAACCACTAAAATTATTATTTAGCTCCCTATTTCTTCTCGTTCCCCCTACTAACATTAAGTAATTTTCCCCTACGTAATATCCCTCCCCCTGGTTGAAAAATAACCATAAGTACCCCCGGGAATTGCTCAGTTTACCTGAAAATAACCAAGAACCCTTAACCTCCAAATCATCTCCCAGATACAATGGACTCCTTCGAGAGTATAAAATCCCTCTCAGGTAATCGGACCCCTTCCGAAACCTCAAAATGCCCTTAGCACCCACCTACTTGCTCTTTCCACCCAAAACCTTACACTCCGTAGAACCTTAGAAGCCATATCGCATCGCAAGATCGCACTTTCCTCTCCATGCAAGTTATGACCCATCCGGCACCATCCGATGCGATATCGCGATATCGGCGGTCAGCGGTCGCAAGCACCAAATTCCCAACATAAGCACCCTTCGTTCCCCGCCGATGCGACATTGCGATCGCATCGGAGCTAATTCATCGCATTACCTCCTACATCAGCACCTCACCATGTCATTTTGTACCAGGGACCCACCACAGCTAACATCATCCGTCGTACATCCGATGTCATGCTGATGTCAGCAGCCAAAAAGCCGAAACATCGCGCAGGAAGAAAAATCGCACTTCAGAGCTCCAGAACAAGAAACAGAGGTAGTTTTCGATGCGCGATTAGCGCGAAGCACTAATCACGCATCGCTATGGGAAATAGGTCGTTTCGAGGAATCTTTGGGGAATCTTCTGATTTCTTAGCCACTTGTGCGCCGAAAAGCCCGAAAATCGCCCGATCGTGCTAAAAGGATCCAGTTTAAAGACAGCAGCAAATCAATGACCAAGTTTAAAGAGTATCAGATCAAATCATCAGGAATCAAGCGTGTCAAAGAGTATCAGTCGACGGCGGAAGCCATCAATCTAGCGGCAAAGAGTATCAGTGAAAATCTTGAGTAGCGGCCCGAAGCAGGAGAACATTTAATACCTTCCAGCAGATTCATTGAAAGAGGGCGAAGCAACTTGAAGCTCTCAAATCATAATTATTGCGCATTCAACTCACACCAGAGCAAAACTGCAATTCCCAAAGCACAATCATTCCAGCAGCACCGCATCTAGCCCCCAAGGGCCACATTTTCACCTTTTCTGATTCAGGTGCCCCTAGCGCAGCCAAAAAGATTTACTTGCATTTCATTCCAGCGACACTTAGATTTTTGAAGAGTTTTCTAGCATACCTGTTTAGGTCGGTTGTAATGATGTCTTTCCGATATTTTGCTTATAAATACCACCCTAAACAATGTTGTGAGGGGTTGGTTGGTTGGTAGTAGTAGTTGGTCAGTTTTCCTTTCCAGCATTTTCTCCGAACAGAGACTCGCACTGTAACCGTCATAATTTTTATAATCAAATATTGCTGAAAGCATGGATTGCGAAACTACTTGATGTCTTCTCTTTGGCAAGGAATGATTACGGAATTCATGTGCTTCTACATGATTCAATAAGTGTTTCTCTCCTCTGTTTACTTTTATGTTCTTTACCACCATTCCACCTTCCAAATTGCAGGAAAAAAGAATAGCTTAAGATTTGTTTCATTACACCTTAAGTTCAATTTCTGCATTTCTCGATGTTTTCTTCAGAAATAGTTATGAGCATGTATACTTAAATGATCTTGTTTACGCTGTTTCTTTCACATATGAGTGCATGTTTAGGAATTCTTAACTTCTCCTGGATCCCATTCATCCATTTCTCCTCTTTTTCAGCATGATGAAATGATTCTCCTTTGCATTTCATCCATGATGTTCATTCCATACTTTCAGCAGGCTGATAATTGTATCCTGAGTGGCTATCCCGCTCCGTATCCCCTTGTGACCAAGAAAATGCTCGCAAGCCGCAACCTGTGACTCCATGCCCAATGGTTCAAATCTTATCACACTTTACCTTGCCTCTTTGTTCGAGAATCCTACCTTCCATCCAATCACAAACAACACTCCCTTGAAGCCAGAAAGCTAGCCTAAAATCATCAACAAAAGTTGAATCATAAGGAGAGAGCCCTCTCCGTTTGCAGGTGGGCTAGAACCTGCAATCCAAAGATTGGTTTGTGGTTACCTCGGTCGTATCCCTATTAGGAGCCTAGGGACAACCTGAGTGATAACATAATGGCGACTCCACTGGGGAACTCCTCAGATAAATTCATTAAACCAGTCTACAGCTCTACAGAGGAAGAAACCGACTTGTAAAAGCCTCGGTCGACCTGTACCTGTGTTCTCCGCTGGGGATTCAAGCGCTTTGTTCATTTTTGTAAACCCCACTGGAGAAAGTGCTCCTGTTCTTCAGATTTTGTCACGCTTAGTCCTGGTCTTTGCTGGTGGACAGAGATCAGGCACTTCAGAGTCTAAGCATCCACCTGGTGACTCCACTTCAATTTCAATCAAAGGCTCCACTGAGGAACGAACAAATTTTTCAGACAAAGTACTCCATGTTCCCAAGTATTAACAGTGTGAGAGAATGACCGAGTTCTGGGAGGATCTCCCATTTGATGAAGCTTTAGATGAATGCAGAAAAATTTTATCAGAGTTTGAGCTTAATGAAGAATTTTTCAGAGTAGTATTGTCAAAAATACCAGGAGGCCAGAATAAACTTTTCCTTGAGTTAGTTGTTGAAAAATATGAGAATGAAATCGAACTCTTGGAGGGTCAGATACAATCGTATAATTTCTGCGACCCTAAAGCGTTTTACCAAAATCTCCCTCCCCCAGTCCACAGGAAAACAGTGCTATCCGTTGAATTACATATTCTGTATGATTCTATTTTCAAGGCAAGGACAGAAGGACTAGCTACTAGGCTTACAACCGAAGATGCAACCACTCCATCTGCCCAAGAAGACCCAGAATCATGCCGAAGTCTCCCTTCCCCAACTCAGGGGGAAATACTGTTACCTGCTGACTTACAAACTCTGTATGATTCTATTGACAAGACAGAGACAGAAGGACTAGCTGCTAGGCTTACTACCGAAGATGCAACTACTCCATCTGACCAAGAAGACCCAGAATCATGCCGAAGTCTCCCTTCTCTGACCCAGGGGGAAATACTGCTACCTGCTGACTTACAAACTTTGTATAATTCTATTGACAAGACAGAGACAAAAGGGTTAGCTTCCAGGCTTACCACCGAGGACGCAGCCGCTCCATCTGATCAAGAAGACCCAGAAAAAGTTCTCTCACATAATGACTTTATTGATCCTATTGCAGAATACATGGAACTTCTGCTTGATCCAAGTTCTTTAGCATGTTGTCTCAGTGAAGACCAAATTCATCAACAGCAACCATTATATGCCACAATTTTCACTATGAGGGCATATACCTGAATGATGCTTGTACGCTCAGAGACCATCAGTCAGCAAGTTCATCTTATCTCTTAGTTGCTTAAGTGGCTACACTGGTTGTTTGATCTCACCTAATGGCAAAGTAAGTGCTGGTTAGGGTAGGTAGGTAGGAGGAATAAGGCAACCGGAGAAAACAATTTTGCAGAAGACAGCAACAACTAAATACCAAGGCATTCTGACCTGCTGTTCTTGACTTCTCGCAAGGAGAAGCCATCCCCAAGTGGAGCCACTGTTAGCTTCCTGCTGCAGCAGGGTATTCATATTTCATGATTGACATTTTACAGGCCACATATGTCGTACTTTTCTTGCTGCAATGCTCCATATTTGCTTAAACAGTCTCCAAACGATGAAGGCTACTTCAATTTCATTCAATTGCCTTCCAAATTTTGTAAAGTTATCCCAGTATCGCCAATGTTTTCAGTTAAAGGGAGGTCCAAACAGTTTAATCTTGGTCTCCCTAGGTTTAAATTTCCTGTTTTAGAATGTAGAGAATGCAAATCTGTCCAAACAGTTTAATCTTGGCAGATTCTTAGATAGGTAGAGAAGCAGAGGAGCCCAACAGCTTAATCTGGGCCCTTGGAAGAAATAAGGATAGTATGTAGATAGGAAAGCATCAAAAGAAAAATGAATGATGGGTTTGCAAGTCTAAGTGCACCTAAATCAAAAGAAGAAAAAATGCTAGGTAAGTAGGCTGGGTAGGTAGTGCTGAGGTTGTTGAATCCTAATTGCTGATCAGTTCCGGACTTTCAGGTGTCATCTCATTCAGGGCACAGTCAGCAAGAAATTCTATGTGAGAAGCTCAAAAGAGGTATAACTAACTCCCCTCCTCTGTTTTCCCCAATCATTAACTAACTTCCCCAAGAAAGGTCAAGATCTGCTTGACTCCTCTTAAGTTCAATCATTTTCATAACACTAGCTTGAGTGAAGATCTGCTTCACTCAAAGTCGTTCCATACTTTCCCGAAAGAATGGTCCTACCCCCTTGTAGCAGCCTAAGCTCTCCTAAACTTAGCGCTTTCTTACCACCTCCATATTAACCACTAACATCATTATTTAGCTCCCTATCTCTTCCCGTTCCCCCTACTAATATTAAGTAATTTTCCCCTACGTAATATCCCTCCCCCTGGTTGAAAAATAACCATAACTACCCCCGGGAATTGCTCAGTTTACTTGAAACTAAGCAAGAACCCTTAACCTCCAAATCATCTCTCAGATACAATGGACTCCTTCCAGAGTATAAAATCCCTCTCAAGTAATCGGACCCCTTCCGAAACCTCAAAATGCCCTTAGCACCCACCTACTTGCTCTTTCCGCCCAAAACCTTACACTCCGCAGAACCTTAAAATCCAGATCGCATCGCAAGATCGCACTTTCCTCTCCATGCAAGTTATGACCCATCCGGCACCACCCAACGCGATATCGCAATATCGGCGGTCGGCGGTCGCAAGCACCAAATGCCCAACATAAGCACCCTTCGTTCCCCGCCAATGCGACATTGCGATCGCATCAGAGCTAATTCATCGCATTACCTCCTACATCAGCACCTCACCATGTCATTTTGTACCAGGGACCCACCACAGCTAACGTCATCCGCCATACAGCCGACGTCATGCTGACGTCAGCAGCTAGAAAGCCGAAACTTCGCGCAGGAAGAAAAATCGCACTTCGGAGCTCCAGAACAAGAAACAGAGGCAGTTTATCTCTACGGGAAATAGGTCGTTTCGAGGAATCTTTGGGGAATCTTCTGATTTCTTAGCCCCTTGTGCGCCGAAAAGCCCGAAAATCGCCCGATCGTGCCAAAAGGATCCGGTTTAAAGACAGCAGCAGATCAATGACCGAGTTTAAAGAGTATCAGATCAAATCATCAGGCATCAAGCGTGTCAAAGAGTATCAGTCGACGGCGGAAGCCATCAATGTAGCGGCAAAGAGTATCAGTGAAATCTTGAGCAGCGACCCGAAGCAGGAGAACATTTAATACCTTCTAGCAGATTCATAGAAAGAGGGCAAAGCAACTTGAAGCTCTCAAATCATAATTATTGCGCATTCAACTCACACCAGAGCAAAACTGCAATTCCCAAAGCACAATCATTCCAGTAGCACCGCATCTAGCCCCCAAGGGCCACGTTTTCACCTTTTCTGATTCAGCTGCCCCTAGCGTAACCAAAAATATTTACTTGCATTTAATTCCAGCGACACTTAGATTTTTGAAGAGTTTTCTAGCAGACCTGTTTAGGTCAGTTGTAATGATGTCCTTTCGATATTTTGCTTATAAATACCACCCTGAATAATGTTGTGAGGGGTTGGTTGGCTGGTAGTAGTAGTTGGTCAGTTTTCCTTTCCAGCATTTTCTCCAAACAGAGACTCGCACTGTAACTGTCATAATTTCCATAATCAAAGATTGCTGAAAGCATGGATTGCGAAACTACTTGATGTCTTCTCTTGGCCAAGGAATGATTACGGAATTCCTGTGCTTCTACATGATTCAATAAGTGTTTCTCTCCTCTGTTTACTTTTATGTTCTTTACCACCATTTCGCCTTCCAAATTGCAGGAAAAAAGAATAGCTTAAGATTTGTTTCATTACACCTTAAGTTCAATCTCTGCATTTCTCGATGTTTTCTTCAGAAATAGTTATGAGCATGTATACTTAAATGATCTTGTTTACGTTGTTTCTTTCACATATGAGTGCATGTTTAGGAATTCTTAACTTCTCCTGGATCCCATTCATCCATTTCTCCTCTTTTTCAGCATGATGAAATGATTC
>APFE031625086.1:0-10281 GCA_000404065.3 Pinus taeda | reverse complement strand
TTTTTCTTCTTCCCCTTCTTTTTACCACCAGATTTTTATTTGGCCATAGATGGTTCTACGACATGGATATCGACAGGAATTTCAACAGAAGAGTCTCCTGTTAGGGAATCTAGTAAAGTTATAATAGGATAAGAATTCTTTGAATATTTCTTCTTACTTTTGGTACTAACTGAACCAATCATACCATCAGCAGCATGAGACCCTGAAGGAGCTGCAGTTATTTGATTGTGTTTCGGAAGTTCAAGGATTTTTTCATGTAAGGTACCTGACTGCGTATAGACAAGGTCAAGGTACTGAGCCTGGGCAATTACTTGCTCTTCAGTGATCTTAGGTAATAATGATTTAATGAACCATCCTACTAAAATTTGATCTAGAATAAAAAATTTCACTAAACATCGTCTACGTCGTCATTCATGAATGTGATCTGAAATATATGTGGACGTTGACTATTTCAATGAAGTTAATAATTTCGTGCCATTTTCGTATCTGACAGGCAACTGAAAATGGGTTAAGAAAGAAGTGGCTAACTGACTAAAATTATAAAAAGAGCCTCATGGTAACTCAATGTACCATTTGGCAGCAAGAACAATCAGAGTGCGTTGAAAAAGACATAAACGAATTGAATCATCGATAATGGAATTAGATGCACACCAGAGGTGATAAGTCATCACATGATTTGACAGATCTTCTCCCGACTTACCCTCAAACTTTGGGATATCATTGGGCAACTTATTAGGCATTGGTGGCCAATACAGAAGATAGTTAATTGGATCATTTGTAAGGCGTGAAAAATCAGGTAAATCCAAAGTTGCAATAAATGATAACTGACGGTTAGGGTCTCGAAAACCTTGGGTAACAAGACCAGCCCCAGGAAGAGGATATTCAAGATAACCTAGAATTGGATTTGCATTGGAAATATTATCTCCTCCCAGAAAACCAAGATTAACCGGACCAAACTGGGGTTCTTGAGGTTGCTGATAAGTATAGCGAGGGTACGACTGATACTGATAAACTAGGTTTTGCATAGTAGGACCAAATTGATACTAACCCTAGTATGGTTGATAAGTGAATTGTGGTTGACTTGTGACAACTGTACTTGAACGAGGTTGTCCTACAGGAATCTGAATCGAAGTCTAAAGTGTAGGTCCTAATTATGGTAAAGAGGCTTGAGGAGTTTGCACTGATGTAGGAACAGTAGAAACCGGAGCTCTCAATACTCCAGAAGTAGGTGGGGTAGATTGAACAGAAGTTACAATAGTTGCAACAGTAGTTTGAGGTGGAGTTCGAGGTGAACTAGGCCCAGGCTGATGAACTACACCAGGCACAGAAGTTTGAATAGTAGGCTATACAAGTTGTTGGGTTGGACCAGAAACCAAAGGTTGTCCAGGTTGACTTGATAACTACACATTCGGATGCAAAGTCTGTTGAGATGGATCCCACACCATGTTCATTCTGGGGTATGTACCCATAAAAGGTTGAGCATATTGAGCGTAGGGTTGATAATTGAGAGGTACATTTCCAGTTCCTTGTACAAATGGTTGACAAAAAGGTGGTTGGAAACCTTGAGTTGGGTACTGACTTTGAGGTTGATAACCTTGAGGCACGTACTAAAACTGGGGTTGACCTTGAGGTATATATTGATACTGGGGTTGACATTGAGGTATGTACTGAGTCTAGGGTTGACCTTGAGTTATGTATTATCCTGACGATATGTATTGTCATTGAGGTTTCCCCCCAGGTGGTAACTAACTACCTTGAGGTTGCCCCCTAGGCTGTAACTGACTACCTTGGGGTTGCCCCCAGGCGATAACTGACTATCTTGAGGTTGCCCCCCAGGTGATAACTGACTACCTTGAGGTTGCGGGTTTGGAATAGTACTAGACATCATAAGAATTTCCTCTATGCTCAATGCTTGAGTTCCTTTATTAACAGTTGATATCTCATGTTCAATTGGTCGAAGAGATGCTCCTGAAAAAGTACCAGTGAGTGACTGATACCCCGAAGGAGCAGAAGGTCCACCATATCAAAATGTTTCTGGTGTTTGGGAAAAATGGATGACCATCTTGACATATTCAAAGGAGGATAATAACCTCTGGGCATAGGATGAAAAGGAATCCGAGGTGGTGAAAAAATAAGACTCGGGTTTTCTAAAAAGTTTGTCAATGATATGTACCAAGCATCACTCCTAAAAGGACTGTAGAAAATTGATTCATGCTCTGTAAGTTCTAAAGTTGGTTGATTTTTCATGGAGAGTTATATCTTCGTCCAGACTAACAAGTTATTCAATAGAAATGAGTCCAGAAGGAAGATTTTGGGTAATGATACTTCCTACCCTGGGTGAACTAGGACCACTAGAAGTTGGAGAAGAAAATCCTGAAGATGGAGTAGGAGTAGGTCCATTTTCAGGCTCAGAAATTTCAGGTTCTTCAGCTAATTCACTAGTAGGAGAAGAACTACTAGAAATATACTTCGTTGTCTATACTTGATAATCAGGATGAACAATTAAGGAAGATTCTTCAGCTTCTAGTGACCCAACTCTATTGTCCCTAGGTGATACAAGAGCTCATAGCCCTTCAAGCTGGTTTGGTGTATACTTGTTAGGTTTCCCCCGAAGACTACGAGATTGTCTCAGTAATTCAACCATGATTAAATATTTAATTATTCACACACAAACAAAGAAAAGCTCAATAAAACCACCTAAAGTCTCTAAAGAATCAAACAATTGAATCACACACGTAAAAAATATAATAGTTCAAATCACACACAAACAGTAACTTTCCGTACCAAAAACACTAGTTGGTGATGAAATCCAAAATCGTAGAATTTAATACAAAAAGGGCGGTTGAAATAGTTACCCCTACAACCTACTTAATGATTTGGGGTAATGAATTTCATTACACCAAAGATCGAAGATCAAGGGAACCAAAGATCGAAGATCAAGGTGACAAAGGATCGAGGGGATGAATGACTGAGGGAACAAAGGAAAATATTTGAGTCAAGTGATGTGCTGAATTCTACATCTCTAGAAAAAACACACAAGTTTGGAGGGTTGAGGGATGTTTGAATTCTATTGTTATATTGTTTGTTTGTTTTATGTTTTATGTGTTAGTATTTTGTAGCACTATTTTGTAACACTATTATACAAATCATTATCATTATTTAATTCATGTTATTACTGTATTAATAATTTTAATTGACGTTATTACTATATTTTTTGTTTCTTTTATGTTTTACTATATTGTAACACTATTATATTAATCGTTATCATTATTTAATTCATGTTATTACTATATTAATAATTTTAACTCATGTTCTTACTATAATGTTTTTTTGTTTTATTTTTTATGTTCTACTAATTTGTAACACTATTATACTAATCATTATCATTATTTAATTCATGTGATTACTATACCAATAATTTTCATTCATGTTTTTACTATATTTTTTGTTTGTTTTATGTTTTACTATTTTGTAACACTATTATACTAATCATTATCATTATTTAACTCATGTTATTACTATATTAATAATATTAATTCATGTTATTACTATATTGTCTATTTATTTTATGTTTTATGTTTTACTTTTTTGTAACACTACTATATTAATCATTATCTTTATTTAACTCATGTTATTACTATATTGTTTGTTTGTTTTATGTTTTACTATATTGTAACACTATTTCGTAACACTATTATGCTAATCATTATAATTACTTAATTCATGTTATTACTATATTGTTTGTTTGTTTTACGTTTTATGTTTTACTATATTGCAACACTATTTTGTAACACTATTTATGTTTAATGTTTTACTATATTGTAACACTATTTTGTAAACAATATTTATGTTTTATGTTTTACTATTTTTTAAAAATATTTTGTAAGATTATTATACTAATAATTATAATTATTTAATTCATGTTATTACTATATTAATAATTTTAATTCATGTTACTACTATATTGTTCGTTTGTTTTATGTTTTCTATTTTTTAAAAATATTTTGTAAGATTATTATACTAATAATTATAATTATTTAATTCATGTTATTACTATGTTAATAATTTGAATTCATGTTATTACTATATTGTTTGTTTGTTTTATGTTTTATGTTTTACTATTATGTAACGTTATTTTTTAACACTATTATACTAATCATTATCATTATTAAATTCACGTTATTACTATATTAATAAATTTAATTCATGTTATTACTATATTGTGTGTTTGTTTTATGTTTTATGTTTTACTATATTGTAACACTATTATACTAACAATTATCATTATTTACTTCATGTTATTACTATTTTAATAATTTTAATTCATGTTATTACTATATTGTTTGTTTGTTTTATGTTTTATGTTTTACCATTTTGTAACACTAGTATACTAATAATTATCATTATTTAACTCATGTTATTACTATATTGTTTGTTTGTTTTATGTTATATGTTTTACTATTTTGTAACATTATTATACTAATCATTATCATTAATTAACTCATGTTATTACTATATTAATAATTTTAATTCATGTTATTACTATATTAGTAATCTTAATACATTTTATGATGCAGGGTAGCCATGCAAAACCAAGATCTTCAATCACTCTGCTATGGCAACATGCATATAAGCACGCATCTCAACATATAATCCCAATTGACACCTTAAATCCGGCAATTTCATTCATCTTCGTTCAAACATATCTTCAAAATGTTATCCGCTATGGCAATTACAATTCAGGTTTAAGCCACAACATACCTCTCAAGGATTTAGTGGCACTCTTTCTACACCTTGCAGACTCATCCATTCAACGTGTTCATTTAATTTAGAAAATGATACTGCCATACCTGCATTTTAGATCCCAGCGCTGACTTACATCATTTCCAGCGCGGACTTTGATATGCGATTGCTCTGGCAATTTCATAACTTGACATTATGAAACCTCATACAAATGCTGACAATTTAAACTTTCACCATTTTAAATTTGTACACCAGCTACTTGATGTGTATCGCAGATCCTGTGGCATCAACTACTAAACGCCGGTTAGATATCTGTTCAATTTTAATCTCTCATTAATTTCTTTTTACAACAAAGGCTCCTCCACCATTTCTTCAACCAGAGTGACCCCGCCTCATCACGATACAGATGAATGCTTTCGTGGTCGCCAGTCCAGGAAGAGCCACTGCGTGAGGCAATGGTATGCCTTATCTAGTTTTTTTCATTGTTACCAGACACAGAACCAGCCTTTGGTTGTAAAATTCTAGTTCAACAAAAATTGATCCTCCAAAACTGTAACCTTCTGCCTTGCGTTCTATAACAAATTGGTGGAGCTCTTCACCCTGTTTTCCCTTTAATCGGAATTACAATTTCTTTTCAGACCCGAAAGATTGGAGAAATTGTGTTATTTAATAATTCATTTAAGAACTTGGGGATGCACAATAGAAGTCTAATGCCGTCCTTTTTAAATGCAATTTCAACAGTAGCGATACCTTAGTTCCAATAGACACCGTAAAGGCATCAAGATGAGAATAGGAAGGCGATTATATAACAATGAAATCAAGTGTCGGCAACGTAACACTGAAAAGGAAAATGATAAAAAATTGTTTAACACACAGTAAACGCATCTTCGGGAACATTGCCCCTCTATTCCTTAAAAATGAATATAATTACCATGCGTGACTAGAGTTCTCCTCTAACTGTAATAACAATGAAACGAACCAAACTGTACAATAAACACTAAAGCATCAAACAGAAATACTAAGGCGCTTCCAGTCTTTGATACACAACATAATGACTACTCAACGCTTCAACGCTTTGGCATATGAGCTTAACACGGCTCAATACATAGTCCATTAATTATTTAATGCATGATACAATTTAACAGAAAAACCGATCATTCATTAGAATGCCGAGAGAAAGATTTTTTCATGATACTTCTGGAACGCCCCCCTCTCCTGCTGAGAGCTTTAGTTGCCTCTTTATTTATAATTTAAGGATACATACATACGGGATAGGTCTTCTCAGACCTTATCTTTTACAAAAGAAAGATTTTTTCGTTTTACGTAATGATTTAAAGCGTGAAGCCTTATTCTCCATTCTTATCCTAATTTTAACTGAAAAAAACATAGAAATTCTATCCCAATTTTTTTTCCTAAACTATTTCTAGCATATCCTTTTATTTAGAAAAAGAATATTTACATAATATTCACTTCATATTTTATTAGAAATAACAAAATATTTAAATTTATCACACCCCCCTTTTATCACATATTTACAAATGAAAATGGTCTTGATGCTCCTGCATCATACACCCAACCTTAAAATTAATCATGATCCCCTGATCATGTGTTCGGATATGTGTATGCCTGGATCCCATATCTTGTGCTGCAAGTCATCATGTTCTATTGCTCGTCGCCTTTCTCAAGGTTTCCATACCTTATGCTGCCTTGCTCCACTAGCTACACTATTGCAATCTTTTGTTGTCTTCCTTTTGCTGCTTCTCCTTTGTTTCACTGCTGCTGGTCTCTTCCGAAATTCCTTCATCATCATCTGCCTCATTAGTTCAATTTCTTTGCCTAACAGATTTTCCCCAGCATCTTCAATAAGACCTGTAATCACAAAGCAATTGCTAGAATAAAAAATATAAGGCTTCAATGCCTTGTACTCCTTTGCCAGCATTTCAATACACTGTTCTGAATCCTCCTCCACTATGAGCACATCAGTATGCTGATCCAAACTTTCCAAAGAATCCTATGAAAAATTCTCAATACTGTCAACCAGTCTTCCCCTCATATCATCTGCTTCCATGATGTCCTTTCCCTCTTGTTCACTGCACTGAACTCTTTCTTCTGCAATCTCCCTGTCATACTGTGGATTCTCCAACAAATATTCTAACAATGCAATTTCTTTATAGCATAGCTGAAGCATATCATCATCACCTGCATTCATACATAAACTTTCAGTTTGCACAAAATGTTCAACAGTATCAGTTGTTACTTCCCTTATCTTTGCTTCACATTGATTCTCTTCTTCAACAGCCACAAGAACTTCCTCTTGTGCTGTAACAGTTTCACAAGATGGCACATCCTCCTCAGCAACTGTAATCACATCACAATTGTCAGCTATACAAACACAAGAGTTCACATTATCCAGCTGATCTGGATCTAACCAATAACTCAAGAAATCATCAATGATCTCCTCCTCTGTTTCATCAATGGAAACCTCCTCTGCACCTGCAAACACACACAACTCATCAGTTTTAAAACTACAAGACTTTTTAGTCTTGACTGCTTCCTTCGGCATTTTCCTTTAATTAGATCTGCATGTGGAATTTTCATATTTCATCTCTGGCACAAGAAATCTAAGCCCCCTTTTCAACAAGGCAAACAAAATTTTCCTCAACCTCCTCTACAATTGTCACCAAATCACTCTCTTTCCCTTGAGTGGAAAGATCCATTTTCCTTTCCGATTTTCCTGCTCTTGTAGCCATTCTTCTAGTACCTGCAAATGTACCTTTATTTCTTCAATCTCTCTTTCTCGAACCTCTGCAGTCATCCCATCTCCGTGGAATTTCTTTTAATCTCTTCTTCCTCTAGAAAAACTCCTTCTGCCTCTGGCAGACTGCTTCCTCATGAGTTTCTCACTCACCATGAGTTGTGCTAGCCTCTGCAACAACAATCTCTTTTGCTGCCACTTACCTCACCAAGCTCTCCTCACTCAGCCTTTTGGTAAGTACTAGTTCACTGCCTCTGGAACCTCTTGAGAACTCCTCTACTCTCTCTAGGCTATCTCTTCAACTCACCTTCTTCTTCAGGACACTTCACCTGTCCTCCTTATCCAGCCTTCAGCTGAATGCTAGGTTTACTGCCACCTTCTCTGCAACCATAAACCTAAATTATAAATTTCATATCAAAAAATTATCTCACCTTTAAGATCCTGCACGATCTTGTCTTCTTTCTACTTCTGCAATCTTATTCACTGCATTTGTGTATGCTTGCACGTCAAATTTAAAAATCTGATCTTCCTTTCCATTATTCATCAAAGCACACTTTAGTCTTCGAAAAAACCTTCTATTTCATTCAGAGAAAAAAAACAAATATCTTCAGCTAAGCATTCTAGCTCTGATACCACCTGATGCAGGGTAGCACTGCAAAACCAGGATCTTCAATCACTCTGTTATGGAAACATGCATATAAGAACGCATCTCAACATATAATCCCAATTGACACCTTAAATCTGGCAATTTCATTCATCTTCATTCACACATATCTTAAAACAGTTATCCGCTATGGCAATTACAATTCAGATTTAAGCCACAACATACCTCTCAAGAATTCAGTGGCGCTCTTTCTAAACCTTGCAGACTCATCCATTCAACGTGTTCATTTAATTTAGAAAATGATACTGCCATACCTACATTTTAGATCCCAGTGCTGACTCAGATCATTTCCAGTGCAGACTTGGATATGTGATTGCTCTGGCAATTTCATAACTTGACATTATGAAACCACATACAAATGCTGTCAATTTAAACTTTCACCATTTTAAATTTGTACACCAACTACTTGATGTGTATCACAGCTCCTGTGGCATCAACTACTAAACGTCGGTTAGATATCTGTTCAGTTTTACTCTATGATTCATTTCTTTTTACAACAAAGGCCCCTCCACCATTTCTTCAACCAGGGTGACCCCACCTCATCACGATACTAATGATTGCTTATGTGGTCGCCAGTCCAGGAAGAGCCACTGTGTGAGGCAGTGGTATGCCTTATCTAGCGTTTTTCATTATTACCAGACATAGAACTAGCCTTTGGTTGATAAAATTCCGGTTCAACAAAAATTGATCCTCCAAAACTGTAACCTTCTACCTTGCGTTCTATAAAAAATTGGTGGAGCTCTTCACCCTGTTCGCCCTTTGATCAAAAATACAATTTCTTTTCAGACCCAAAAGATTGGAGAAATTGCGCTATTTAATAATTCGTTTCAGAACTTTGGGATGCACAATAGAAGTCTACTGTCGTCCTTTTTAAATGCAATTTCAGCAGTAGCGATACCTTAGTTCCAATACACACCGTAAAGGCATCGAGATGCGAATAGGAAGGTGATTATATAACAATGAAATCAAGTGTCGACAACATAAAGCTGAAAAAGGAAAACGATATAAATTTGTTTAACACATAATAAACGCATCTCTGTGAATGCTGCCCCTCTGTTCCTTAAAAATTAATATAATTACCATGCGTGACCAGAGTTCGCCTCTAACTGTAATAACAATGAAATGAACCAAACTGTACAATAAACAGTAAAGCATCAAGCGGAAATACTAAGGCGCTTCCAGTCTTCGATACACAGCATAATGACTACTCAACGCTTCAACACTTTGGCATATGAGCTTAACACGGCTCAATACACAGTCCATTAATTATTGAATGCATGATATAATTTAACAGAAAAATCGTTCATTCATTAGAATGCTGAGAGAAAGTTTTTTTTCATGATGCTTCTCGCACGCCCCCTCTCCTGCTGAGAGCTTTAGATGCCTCTTTATTTATAATTTAAGGATACATACATAAGGGATAGGTCTTCTCAGACCTTATCTTTTACAAAAGCAAGATTTTTCCGTTTTACATAATGATTTAAAGTGTGAGGCTTTATTCTCTATTCTTATCCTAATTTTAACTGAAAAAAACATAGAAATTCTATCCCAATTTTTTTTCCTAAACTATTTCTCTCATATCCTTTTATTTAGAAAAAGAATATTTACATAATATTCACTTCCTATTTGATTAAAAATAACAAAATATTTAAAATTATCACACCCCCCTTTTATCACATATTTACAAATGCAGATGGCCTTGATGCTCCCGCATCATTTTATTACTATATTGTTTGTTAGTTTTATGTTTAAAGTTTTACTATTTTGTAACACTATTATACTAATCATTATCATTATTTAACTCATGTTGTAACTATATTAATATTTTTAATTCATGTTATTACTATATTTTTTGTTTGTTTTATGTTTTACTTTTTTTTAACACTATTACACTAATCATTATCATTATTTAATTCATGTTATTATTATATTAATAATTTTAATTCATGTTATTACTATATTATTTGCTTATTTCTTTGTTTTATGTTTTACTATCTTGTAACACTATTTTATAAAACTATTTTACTAACTATTATCATTATTTAATTCATCTTATTACTATTTTGTTTATTTGTTTTATGTTTTACTATTTTGTAACACTATTATACTAATCATTATC
>APFE031625081.1:0-10527 GCA_000404065.3 Pinus taeda | reverse complement strand
ATAGTTACGAAGGTGTCTATTTGAATTTTAATTATTAAGGTCTCCCGCCTAAGATATTCAAAGTCGGCCTCAATATGTATTTGGAGGGAAAACCATTTTTATTTAAATGAATTCATGTCGGCCCATCCAATAGTTGTGACCCTTCGAACTATAACAAATCACTATATATACCGCATTGGGGTGCTCAAAAGTGCGAATTTTAATCTGCAATTTTTGGATGGCTACCTCAGTAAGCTCGATGACTCTGAGATATTCGTATGGATTTAGCTTTGAGGTCTTCACATGGTTTTGATCCTAGCATAAATTCAGAGGCATCTTCGCATAATCTGAGTGGTTTGGTATCTTCTCTTTGTATGGCACAATGCATTGGCTTGTGGTTTTGTCTCACTATGGTTCTCTGTCTTACATCCTTTGGCATCTCAAAGATCTTGCTCTACTGTCATACAATCGCAATACAATTTGTATGTCATTACAATTGTTGGCACAATATCTCAGTGATGTAAGAATGACTTTGGCACATCCTCTTTCTCAGTGATTTTCATTAGTGAGGTATCCTAGTCCAATTTTCATGTATGGTGGTCTTAGCATCCCAATACAGTTGCAATTACGGCATTGTTGTAATCTCAATTCAGCTTGTGTGGCATCACTATATGTATAGCAGGTAATGACGAATATCAGACCATTATTGTTACACTCAACTCAGTGATCCTTATGGTTACATTACAGTTTGGTATTATGGTCTTGCTCAACACAGTGGTATCTATGCTTTTGCTGTAGTACTGGGTTATAGTACTGTTACTGTGCATGATCTCTGCTAGCATCTTAATGACATTTTTTTCACAGTTCTGGTATATGGCATCTCAGCACAAGTGGTATCTTATGGTTGATATTTTGTGGCATCTTCAAGAGATATGCATAGGCTCTTCTCTAAGAGAAACTCTTATCATAGATGAGTCAGCGTTGGTTATTATATGATGGTATCTTAGATATGTTTGGTAATACAATTGGCATCACAAGACAATGTCTCCATCAGTAACCCTAGTCATTATATATGAAGAGATGAGACAGTATGGAAATACACTGATGTCTGTGTTATGTGGCAGTCTTATTCACAAACGAGGTTGTGAACAAGACAAATTTAGACCTTGGATAACCTGATGTATTATGGCTCAGAATATTTCTGTATCTTGTACCTTTCTGTTGAACTTTCAATGCCAATTAAATAGAAGAAGAAGAATTTGGAAGGGTTTTTCCCTTTGTGGGGTTTTGATGCAGGGGCATATTTAATCTCTTTTGACCAAGAGTATTGAAATCTTTTACTAAGAGGAGTTGGTTCCTCAAAGAGTGGATTGTTAGGCCATAAATTTGTTTTTAATTTTCCATGTAATTCTCTATATTAGACAAACTGTTGTAGTGGTTGTAGTTTAGGTAGATTTTCTCTAAATTGGTCCTCTGATCCTATTCTTAGGGAGACGGATCGAATGATTGTAATTTTATGTATGTTTTAATTAATGAAAAAGATGCATGCGGGAGTGTGGCTTTTTTGTGTGAAATTTTCTGCGCTTGAAGAGCTTGTACATTGCAACCAGGTCTCTGTAATGTTTCCTGTCTTATGAGCAGACACTCTGTGTGTTATTCCTTATTTCTGTGTTTTTATTTGTTGAAGGGTTGATCCCTTAATACTCCTGCCTGGAGTTGGAGGCATTGCAAAAGGCCGGAGAAGGCTTCAGTATCATTTGCAGGCATTATTGAGCAGTGGAGAGGCTTCACAAAATACAAGAGGTCAAATAGTGGCGCGGAGTCACAGTTGGGCTTAATGCCAAAAGGCTAACACTTAGCCAAAATTTCAATCCACTGTAGAAGTCCGTCAGTTAACGGAGGTCGGGATTGTCACTGGATGGAGTCCTTGACGGAAAATAGTCTAAGCGACCGAGAAGTAGGCGCTGGGCCACGTCATCCCGGAGGAAACAACTCGAAGAACCCTTTAGAACCCAGGTCTAAGCAACCAGAAAGAGGAGTGTCTGGCCAACTCAGCGTTGGGCTGTGGCAAGTGGGGATCGCAAGGAGCATACACGGGAAGAACCAATTGCCAGAACGACTAAGCGTGTAGGACGTGGGAGTAGACCCCACTCGGAGTTTCTACCTCAACGACAATTGTAATTGCGCATTTGTAAAGCGCCAAGCTTACAAGGAGTGGGCTAGAGAGATTGAACAAAGGGGAGAAGTGGACCCCAATTGCGCATTGGGTTATATATTTCAATAGAAAAGCGGACTGAAGATAAACCAAACTGGACTTCTAATATGGAACACAGGGGATTAACGTCTGGCAGGAAAGGCCAGGACATGTCGGCAATTCCTTTCGAAGTCCTTTCACTGTTTATTTGGGATTTCATTCTCGAATCATACATGCATAGTGTATAGTACTGGGCTTAGCGCTTAGCTCTAAGTATTAGCGCTTGGCTTCGAGGGTTATGTTGTGAAGAGTTTTGATTTCGGGGGCTATAGAAACTCACTTGAACTCGATGGTTTTGTTAATCACTTTTTGTAAAGGGAACCAATTCCAAAGGGGGGACTAAATTTAGCAAATCTAAGGGCAGATTTGCATAAGGTTTTGCCCTAGTATCTGACCAAAATCATGGTGTCCCTTGTGCATGCTTTTCTTCTTATATTCTTTTATGTTTCGCTGTTATAATGATATCATTGTTCTTTCTAGATAATTGCTAATGATGCTTAAATGCTATGGGGTGAATGAAATATGAAAATGATGAAATGCAATTATTTAAAGCAAAGAACAATATGGGCCCTTCAAAATTAACAACTTGGGCCCCGATTAAGTTGCCCAACCATGATGAAGCCACCTACCAATCACATATAATGCCCATTGCTGCATCCTCATCATCAAGTACAATAATTCATTAGTGCATCTAAGTGAACCAGGCTTGTTAATTAAGAGCACATTGAGACTTCATATGGGGCTTCCCTTCCAAATTTGGGGCTTTGATTTCAAAGTAGTGTTACCTCCCTAGGTAGGAATGGTTAATAAATGACCTTATTAGGTGTTCCTAGTCCCTAAGGGGAAAGACAAGTCCTTAGTATATCCTTCAGTGGCATATGAACGATGATGGGATGGATGGGGTCATAGGGGTCTTAAGGCCAAATGCCATGGGTACAAGGATAACTATAATGAGGGATGTCCACATATTTTTTATATAGATGTAGAAGAGAGCAACGTGGATACATGAGTTACCCCAACCTTTATTTTTCCACCCCTCTTTACTTGCCTTTTCTTGATTTTTCTTTGTATTATTGCGCAAGGCTCCAGGAAATGAGAACGTGATATGTATGATGTAAAGCAATTATTACCCCCTTAAGGTGGGGTAGTTCATTGTACACCAGGGGTTGGGACATACATGGGTTCCTTAATGATGTGCGGGCATTCACGGAGCCCTAAGAACCAGGGTGATGGCCATGATAAGGGATAGAGCTTATGTTTGGCTTTTTCCCATGTGCTAATTAATGCCCTGACCATCTTTTGCATTTTAAATTTTTTTTTTTTGTTTCTTGCTTGTGGCCATGATATGCTTTTAACTTTCTTTTAGTTGCATCAACCTTCGGGGCAACATTTCCAGGCTCGACCTAGATATGTGGGCAAGGGGAGGGAGAGTGCCATTGCCTTGTGGATCTAGTGGTCATGTGGACCCAGAGAAGGAGAATGATGAAATAGTGCTTGTAATGTGCAGAGGGGAGTGAAAAGTGTGGAATGGGAAAGTGGGACCACACTACCAAAATCAAGGTTTCCCAAGTAATGCCCTTCTTGAAACCATAGGTCAATTGATGAGATCACATGGGACTAGGATTGAGGATTAACCCCCCATTTAAGGTAAGGGAACAAAACCATAGTCAAAACCCTTCCTCCTTCCAAGTCATCCAATAGTCCATGCCCAAGATGCCCAAGAAAACATGCATAAGTAATTGCATAATGAAAAACATACCTTTAGAGTTAGATTGCCCACTTTCTAACATATTTTTTTGACAGATGGGCTAGGGGACATATGACTGATGTAGGGAGCGAAGATCAAATGACACAAAGTATCAGCTACATCGGGTTGCCAGTTGAAGAAATAACTAGGAGAAAAATTCTCCTATGGGGTCACCCACTTTGGTGGGTAATACCCCATCATTCATTGAATTCCAAGCATATGATGTACACCTATAGCCCAAGGGGAGAGCTCCTCAGTCCCCAAAGTCTCAACAACCATCAATTCGAGAGAAAGTTCCTCCTTATAAGGGGAGTCTCTTCTCTCTTATAATAAAAAACATTATTTGCTAACTAACTCCATGACAAGTAAAAGAAAATAATACAAAAATGAAGTAGTTAAATCCCTCCTTGATCCATGGTTGACCATGTTAAGCTATGTGGATACAAGCCTTTTTTAATGAACTTGCCTTCAACAAAAAATGGGAAGAATAATACAATGGAGTTCTCCAAGAGAGGGCATATAACTAAAAATAGGCATGATAATTTGTTACCGCTCAATCTAGCAGGGGTCCTAGGAGCAGTTCCAAAGGGGCAGTTACTAGACCCACTATCACCTCAATCAATGTCCCCTGCTCTTTACAGATTATCACCGATGGAAGGAGTCTCGTTATGAAGAAAATCACTAAGAACGATATATCAATGATGAAAAGGTGGTGACTTCAAGAACCCGTTCATATGAGAGACCCAGATGACAAGGCTCACTTGCTCAAGAAGCAAGGTGTAAGACTCTCCAAGAAAGGCTTTTAAAGGAAGCCTAGACCTAGGGATTGTTAGCTTTTGGTAGCATTGAATGTGCTCTAGCCATGAAAATTGGTGTAGAGGCTAAGGCACATGAGTTCTAAAGAACCCAGAAACCGTTTGGTGAAATTCAACTCGGATTGTATTTTATTAAAATAATTAATATTTTTAATGGGGTTCCTAAGTCTAAACCAAGGAAAATTAAAATATTAATGGGTATTAATCAAAATATGGGTGAGAATAATCTAGAAAACGGATCAAGTCATGTTTTAATCTTAACCATTGATTAGAGACTTAATCTCAACCGTTGAAGTCTCAACGAGAAAAGTATAAGAAAGAGGCTTGGGATTCATTTTGAAACACACACGGAGATAACAGATTGATCCGGAGTTCGATTTTTGGGGCTAGGAAGATGAGAAATTCGAACGGTGATTAGTTGCAGCAGAGGAGCATGGATAGTTTGGTAGTATTGACAGAGAGGTGGAGAGAAGCTACTGGAGGCAGTGCAACATGTATGAGGACTGATGCTGGGCCAATATGGTCCCACGCAGGCCTGACGCAGAGCCAGAAGGGCCAACGCAGAAGCCGAAGCTGCTCTCCATGCAGAAAGTCGGAAAAACCGGGGAAGTTGACACAGTGGGCAGGAGAGACAACGCAGAGCTGATGTAGATCCTATAGGGCTGACACATGCCCTGCGCAAGGCCAGCGTAGAGTCTGTAGGGTTAACACAGGGCTTGCATACGACCAGCGCAGAAGTAGCAGGCGTTAGCCAGTTTTGCTGTCGGATCAGCCGGAATCTGCCAGGTGGAGTGAGGTAAAACTCACTTAGTTTTTCCGCCATTATATTTTCTCTCACTGGTTTGCTGGGAGGGCAACCAACATTTGCATTCAGAATTATTGCTTAATAATAGAAAACCCTCAGAGCTACTACACCAGTTTTCCCGTATTGAGTTTTTCCAGGGACTGTTTTGTCAAAAAATAACTGTGTGCTGTGTATCTTGTTCTTTGCTCAGTTTTCTATTTCATATAATCGAATTTAATGTTGATTTTTAATGTACTTTGGACAAGTGGTTTCCCATGGGTTAGTCTCTACCTACAGAAAAGTGTCCAAAATAATTCTTTTCCTAAGTGTGACTTTCTAAAGTGAAAGTGACTTTATAAGTAGTAAAGTCAATGTTAAATTATAAAGTGAAAAGTGACTTTAGACATAAAGTACAATGTGGGTATTTATTTAATGGGTGAGTTAAAAAATAGAAAGTGAGAATTAAATGCACATTTATTCTCATCCTTTGATCTAAATGAATCTGAGCCATTAAATATTAGGGTTGCCCAAAAGTCATTTAGGGAAACAAAAGTGGGAAAAGAAAAGATAGACTACATTCATTCTTCATGAGTAGATTGGAGAAAAGAGGTTGAGAGTTGGAGAAAAGTTTTAAAGGAGAAATTTGTTGCAACACGTTGAAGGAGTGATTTCTGGGCAAAGATGAGCATGAAAATCAAGGCATAGAAGACAACATAAGGTATAGTACGAACAACATTTAATGTTGTGAGCTGCACGTCGTTAGAGAGAAGTTATTGAGATTTTTTTTTTGAAAAATTCATACAGTTCGTATAGCGGTATGAAAGCTCGTACATTCTGTACGAAATTCAGACAGTATAGTCTGTACAGTTAGTATCCGTACAATACATATTTTCAGCTTCAAATAGGCATGGAAATCGAGGCAAAGTGGGCACGATTTTCAGGGAGTTTTGGGCTGAAGAGATAAGTTGTATTTTGCTGTTTTGTTTTGTTTGCAAATGTATTTTTCCTGAACTTGAAAGATAAATAAATTTGAAGAGCTCTCTAACAGGTTTTCCCTAGAGAAGATTGGAGGGGTTTTGCTTGGGTCTAAGTTGACCAAAAATCTGTGTATTTTTATGTGTGTTGTTGTTTTGCTTATGCCCATATTTATTTTCAGCATGTGTTGACAGTCCCATGTGTTTTAACCTGAAAATTTAATTTCCAGAATTCTATATGTTGAATGTATGTTTATGGGAAAGAGCATTTAAGTGAATAAGAGTGATAAGGTGAAATTAAAACCGGGTTGAGATTGTAGGAAACTTTTTAGTCATCAAATTTCAACATGGTATCAGAGCTACAGGCTGAAAATTGCAGTTTGAACAACAAACAGTAGTTTGGGACAACAAACAGTGGTTTGAACAACAAACTGAATTTTCGGACAACAAACTCAGTTTGGACAACAAACTGATATTTTGGGGCAGCAAGGTGAAATTTCACACATACTGAACTTTTGGGACAACAAGGTGTGCTAGAAAGTTCATTTCTCTATTTTCTTGGTTTTGTAAATTTTGGACAGCAGTCATGGCCATGTTCTTAAGGATAGAGGACATACTCGATGGGATATCCAACTATGCCATCTGGAAGGACAAAATTCAGACAATGTTTGAGGAGGCAGTGGTTTGGGACATAGTGCAGCAAGTGGTTGTACCTCCTACTGTTGCAGATGAACTTGCTGAATCCACAAAAAATAATGCAAAGGAAAAAAGGATTTTGATGGATAGTCTTAGGACACATATGCATATCAGATGTGGACAACTCTAACCACTCTTTATCAGAGTACCAATGGGAGCAGGAAGATGGTACTCAAAGAACAATTGAAGAACATCAGGATGACAAAGGCTGAAAGTGTAGTTCATTATCTTGGTAGGGTCAAACATGTACATGATGATTTCACTGCTATTGGTGAGGCAGTTTCACCCACAGAGTTAGCCACTATAGTTGTAGCGGGACTTCCTAAGTCTTGGGAGCTCTTTGGAGATGATGTTATCTCTAGGGAGAATCTTCCCAATTGGGATAGATTCTGGAATGATTGTGTGCAGCATGAGATACAAAAGACTGGCAGTGGTGGGGTGAAGATAATAGATGAGGAGGATGTAGCCTTGATAGCCAGGGGGGGAACAAAGGGAAGGCCAAGAAAGGGGCCTCATCAGATGGGGCTAAGGGAAAGAAGAAGAAGAAGAAGAAAAATATGAATATGTCCAAAGTCAAATGTTGGGCATATCAGAAGATGAGACACTATGCTGCTACGTGTCCTAAGACAAAGAACAAGGGGAAGAAGGGCACTACAGCTTCAACAGAGGTGGAGCAGTTTGCTTCACAGTTTGACAAGGACTTTGCATTTATTACATCTACATCTAGTAGGAGTACATCATCTGATGTGTGGTACATAGACAACGAGGCTTCCCGCTATATGATAGGTGCACAAATGTTCTTTTCAAAGCTTGCAGAGAGGGCACTTGATATTGAGATTGTGCTAGGAGATGACCACACTGTGCGAGTTGTTGGTGTTGGGACTGTGACCTTTGAGAGGGAGTCTTTGCCTCCTTTGAAGGTCATGGATGTTTTGTATGTTCCGAGGATGAAGAAGAATTTGATTTCAGTGTCTGCTATGGAGGAGAAGGGGTTTGACATCACTTTCTCAGGAGGGCAAGTATTGATGCATCCCAGGTGAGCTTCCATCACTTCGGCCAAAGTGATTGGAGTCTGCTCTAGGAAACTATACAAGTTTAGTTTTTAGTTAGAAAGCGCATTGGTGAGTAGCACATTTGGTAGCACTCACACTAGTACCATCAACAGTAGAGACTTGTGCGAGTTATGGCACCCGAGGATGGTGCATATGCATCATGGAGCTTTGAGAGTACTGAGGGAGATAACCACTGGAGTTCTTGATTTCAGTGTTGAGCATGATGAGGTCTGCAGAGGGTGTGCTTTGGGCAAGTACACCAAGTTACCATTCCTAGCAAGTAACAACAGATCTATAGGTATACTAGACTTGATTCATACTGATGTTAGTGGTCATATGTCTCATGTACCTTTGGGTGGTTATGAGTATTATGTTATATTCATTGATGACTACTCTAGGAGGACTTGGATATATTTCCTGAAGACGAAGGGTGAGGTCTTCAATCGCTTTAAAGAGTTCAAAGCTCTTGTGGAAAAGTAGACAGGTAGGAAGATTCAGGTCTTGAGGTCAAACAATGGTGGTGAGTACACTGATGGTGGGTTTTCTGAATTCTATGCACATGAGGGCATTAGGAGAGAGTTCACGGTTCCTTACAACCCCCAGCAGAATGGGGTGTTTGAAAAGAAGAACAAAGCTATTGTTGGGGCTGCTAGAGCAATGATTCATGATCAGGGGTTGCCTTTGTTTTTGTGGGCTGAGGCCTGCAATACTGTTGTTTATATTCAGAACAGGAGTCCTCACAGAGTATTGGGGAATATGAGTCCGGAGGAGGCTTTCACTGGAGAGAAGCCTCATGTGGGACATCTTAGTATCTTTGGATGTTTCACATATTCTTATATCCCCAAGGAGCAGAGGACGAAGCTGGAACCCATGGCAGAGAAGGGTATCTTTATGGGTTATAGCGAGACTTCGAAGGCCTATCAGATCTTCGTTCCTTCTAAACAGAGAGTGGTGATTAGGAGGGATGTGAAGTTCGAGGAGGAGAGGGCCTATTGGAGATCATGGAAGTATGATGAGAGAGAGTCACAAACTTCTCCTCAGCAGGGAGGTCAGGTACAGGGAGCAAGACCTCAAGGTTCTGGATCGACTGGTACAGTCAGTACTTCAGCGTCAGTGACATCTGGGGCACTAGTGGTGAGTTCACCGAGCACTTTTTTGGGAGTCCACTGGTACAAAGTTCACATGGCACTTCCGCTGACACAGGAATAGGTGCCAGTACAAGTTCTTCAAGGACAGGTGCTGGTACAGGCACACCAGGGTCAGTTGGCAGACCTTCAAGTTCACTAGACTGGGGGGCAGAGGACGATGTTCCCTATGGGGAAGCTAAAGAAATTTCAACCCCCACTCCGGTTATCAGTTTTCCTTATCACTCCATGCATTTAGTTTTAAACCCAAGCATGATAAAAATTTTAAAATATGGAAATGATAATATTTTTCTGAAAACCCAAATTTGGAGATTTCACCTGTTGAAATTGCATAAATAAAACACAACAAAATTATGACAACCACACACAGAAAATAACACAGCGATTTTTGGTCAATGTGACCCCGGAAAAACCCCCTACAACTCTTGGGGAAAACCAGTTTGAGAGCTCTTCTTTATTTTTGAAAATGATTTTACAGAGAAACTGAAATACACAGTAAAAATTCCAACAACCACAAATTACAACTTATCTCGATTTTCGTGCTTGAACTCCACCTCGAAAATCATGGCAATCAGCAAACAACCAATTTTTTTTTTACAGCAATAAAACAACATTAAATGCTATACGGCCAGCTTCGAAAAATGTGCCTAGAACTTGCTGCCCCTCTTCCTCAATTTCTATGCCTTTTTCCTGCTGTATGGTTTTCCTTGGGATGCGTGCCAATAAATGCTGCTGCCCAGATTTGTTGAAATGTCCTCTTGCTGCTCTCCTTCACTTCCTCGCTGCTCAGAAATTTTCTCCTTGCTCTCTCCTTTTCTCTCAAATGCTCATGAAAGAATGAATTGATCTTTTCCCCTTCTCTTCTCCTTTGATTCTCTAAATGACCTTTTGGGTTACCCGTTACCCTAAGATCTAATGGCTGAGATTCATTTACATCTAGGGATGAAAATAAATGTGCATTTAATTCTCACTTTCTATTTTTTAACTCACCTACTTAAATAAAGACCCACTTAGCCTTTTATTTCCATAGTCACTTTTTCACTTTCTAATTCTTCATTCACTTTAATAAAGTCACCTTTAA
>APFE031625080.1:0-35225 GCA_000404065.3 Pinus taeda | reverse complement strand
ATAAAATGAAGGGAGGGGAGCTTTTATAAACTTGATTTGAATTAATTTCCCATCAAACCCACTTTCTAATGTTTATAACATGACATTTTTTTAAAATTTAAATGCTGCTGACTTATGTTTTCCTTTTTGTCCTGAAATTGGTTGAAATGATGTTTTTTCTTGAGAACTTTTGCAGAGGTAGCTTTTGAGGAGTCTTGGCAAAGGGGACCAGGGCCGCATGCTGACTTCTGGAGAATTTGAATTTTTTACAAATTTTTTACAAAAATGAGAAAATGACCTTGCCTTCAAAAACATAGTTTTTGAACTCAAGGTAAAAATTAGCTATACAATATGAAATCATCTGAAGTGATGCTTTGATGGACATCCTCTGGCCATGCTGGGCATTTATTGACTTAATCCAGCAGTGCCAAGAGGGGAATAAAAGACACAAGCTCCTCCATCAGGGTTATGGCATGCCTAATGGAATGCAATAAGATGACATTGATGAGACACCTACTTATGCAAATGCAAAGAGCTTTGATCACTGATGGAGGGCTTCTAGACCGACTCTAACATTGGCTCCAATGGGGATGGTAGCTCTTTGGAGGTGCCAAGAACCTCAGACCTCTGGGAGAGCAGACCAGTGCTTTCAACCATTGGGCGATGGAGTCAAAAACTCAAGCTGAAATTCATGACTGAAAACTGATGACTTGACAACACAAATTGACTCTCACTCAACTAAAAACTGACTCAATACTTAAACACAACCGACAAACTGGAAATGATGCTCAAAGTGGAGCTTATTCATCAAAACCTACTTTAACAGTTTCATTCATCACTTGATCAAGTGAAATGGAACAACCAATGTAACCATGTAAGCATCCTAGCTGCTTTTTGATTTCTTCCCACATGCTTTCTGATGCGTAGGAAAAGGAAAGAATCGAAAGGCAACTCCCATGGAAATTTGAACTCAAGCTGACTGCTGATAAACTTGCAAAGCGAAAATTGACTGGATGACTGCAAGAATACTACAAAAGGATCTTCATAAACATAGCTCTGGTCCAAGTAATATTCATAGCTAGATATCAAGACTTCCCTCACATCTGTGCTGTGTTTCTTTGGTGATTGCAGCAAGCTATCAAAAGGATCCTGAAATTCATGAAAAACCAAACTCCGTTGTTGATTACAAATAGAACAAAAGTCTCCTTCATCAATCTCCTCATATGACTGCAAACCTTGATGAGGGCTTTTTAATGAAAAATCTGTTAAACAAGAGAATGAAGGTGACCTTTGAAGAAGATTATCATCAATATTCTTTTCCAGCACATGGTTAACTAATGAAGGAAAACTTTTACATCAAACATCATCCAACACACGTGCAATAGGATCATCAAAAACTTGAGAAGACTGTTGCAACCCATTTTCTATTGGTTCCAATGTGATTACATGATTGCCTACATGCTACTCATTCTTTACTGAAGATGTATTATGCAAATTTCCCTTCAAAAGCTGAAATGATTCAAAACAGAAAGGAAGAGAACCTTCTTGTATCATTTGACCATATGTGTCATCTTCCATGCTGTCATCTACAACTTGACAATCAATGGCATTCGAGGGCTGCAACTGGATATGACAAGTCTTGAACAAGGTTTTCATTGCTCTCAAGATGGTCCAAATCAAGACTTGTTGACATTTGATTTCTGATTGCATGGTAGTTATCTCTGATGAACTGAAACAGATCAAAACAAAAAGGCAAAGATCCTTCACTTACTTCAAACTTTGATGCACTTTCCTCATCAATGCCATAGCTGATATGTGATGGTTGAACATTGTATTCAAGCTGCTGAAAATGAACTTCTTCCTCCCACAAACTAGCTGCTTGTTCGTCTGTAAGATTAGCTTTTGTTTGGAGAACGTAATCATCATCATACTGATCAAACTGAGGCAAATCATCAGTATAAAACATATCATCAAGCATGCAGGTCATATCAACAGTTCGTTCTTCACCAAGATGATCTACAAAACAATCATTATTAGATCTATGACAACTAGGATAAGAAACCAAATGTTTTGGAGCAGAAACTTGTTCTTCTTCAATCAGCGAGCCATGAGCTAGAACATAATAATCATTCCTTGCGTTGATCTTGCCCATCATCTTTTCCACTGCACTTACCAAAATGTCAAGTTTCACGTCTAGAGATTTTGATTCGACCGGTTCTATGTTTTTCATCTCTTCTTCCTTCAACCTTGTCCGTAGGATCAGCAGATGGGCCTCTACATTTACCGCACTGTTTTGCATCTCATGAAGCGTTGCAATATCCCTTTCTCTCAGCTGAAACTCCATCTCCGGATCAAAGGCACCCGGATAGTGCAAGAGAGCAGATCTAGGAGGAGGCCTTATATCAATCGGGATCAAATAATAAACTTGGTTAAATCTGGTCGAAAACTGTTGTACTATCTCCCTTGGTAGTCTTTTCAGCTGATTATACTCTTCTATAATAAGGAAAAGGTTTTGCCCCATCATCCACCTATCGAGAAAAACTTTGACAAACTGCTGGAAATCTGAAATGCTTGCATCAGGCAGGGCTTTGAACCAACTCTTGACTTTGGCTTGCAAAGAAAGAGCAAAAAGCCTAATACTAACATCTTCTGCATCAACTTCAAAAAGGTCTAGAAAAATTCTCACATTCTGGCACATGTTGCTCGCGTTGACATCCCTTATCTTCACCATCAAACCCGGCAAGTATGATCATAGTTTTTGGGGAAAAGCATGAAGAACAAAGGTAAACAAGAGGTTTATACCGATCTAGAATTTTACAAGGTGTAGGGGTATGTACAACAGGTATAGAATCAGTCTTGGTCTTTTGAGGTTCATCAATCTGAAGATGGTCATCACAAAAGATAGAAGAAAGGTCTTGATCAAGCTCAAAGGTATGCAAATCTTTGGTATTCACAATCTTCAAAGGGAAAGAATCAACAGCAGGCCGAGGATCTCTTCTCAAATACAGTATACTTTGGAAAGCCTTCTTGACATTCTTGGGAAAAGAGAAGAAATAATTTATGACAAAGAACAAAATGTCTTGGATGAAATTCCAACTTGAATACCTGATCTGTCCTTGTTGTCCTTTCATGTTTTTGCTGATCGGGATCATCCTCCAATGGAGTCTTTGGATCTGATCTCGAAAATGATTTAGAGTCGCCAGGTGAATGATTTCAGCCTTTCAAGTGTTTGATCGGTGTCCACCATCAACCATCAGATCTGAACTTGATACATGTACTGGGGTAATTAACAAGTTAAATGTCACGTTTACAAGCTAGATCGGAGATTGACTGAAGCAGCGTTTATCTACTTTCGCTAATGCAAAGCAAAAGCGTTTCGAAGGCTACCTGGCATAACTTCAGGCTCCGTCTGTAGCTATAAAACAAATGACATCAACAAGCAAACCATTTGTTCTTCCCCAGTATGGTCGCCAATATGTTAGCGCTTGAAATTTCACCTCAGGCTGAAAAAGGTAAACTCGAAGGCAACATCAAACCACTTAGCCTCGTAGCTAGCCCTACAGGGCAGGAGAGGGCTCTCTCCGGTCTATCTCGATAAAGATCTTCAACGGGCAGAGATAACCAATAAAAAACACTGATTTTAGGCTAGTAAACTGATAAAAAAGGTTTGATTTGGGATTTTTAGGGTTTTGGTGGAAAATTGGGGAAAGGCAATTTTGGGTGCGGGGATTGGACACAGTTTTCGCAGGGGGTTCTTTGGGTCAAGGTAGGAGACTGTATTGATGCCTTTGAAAGATTTGGATGGGTGAGAATGACTGGTGAGGAGCTAAGGAGAGCAAGCAATCACCTTGAATTCTCCTTAAACAGCTGAAAACGTTGATATTAAGCAAACTAAAAGGCAGAGCATAGCAACCATGAATTCTACCTTAACACTTCATTTGCCTAATTTGCAGAAGAAAAAGTAAGAAGATGATTCACATAACAAACTTAAAAGTACAAAGAGAAACACACCATCAATACATGTAACCACAGGAATCCCAAAAAGGACTGCAAAACCCTGGTCTTTCTTCCTTTGCCAAAAATGCAGAGATACAATGAGTAATACAATAGAAGCTTTCTCCCTCAAGAGTCCAACCTTTTCCAACCTCTGAAAATGACTAAGAAAGTACATAATATAGGCAAGCTAACATCTTTCCTTGCCTCTAGGGGTCAAGCTCACTATCCTAGGAGCTCTTTCAACCAATTCCAAACTGAGCACTAAAATCTAGGCAATCAAAACAACTTGCCTCTATAAGCTAGGAAACCAATTCATTCATTTAATTTTTGCCTATCTCATGAATGAATCTTCTAGAAGAGATAAATAAGTGTACCATTATCATAAAATCACATCATTTACATCGAGGAGGATCAAAATCCACTCCAAAAAGTCAAACCTAGTCAAAACTGCGTTTTGCTGAGCTGTAGGTGCATTTCTGTGAAAATTGCCCAACGGGTCGCGCCCTGATTCTGAACGGGTTGCGCGCATTTGATCCAACTTTTGAGGCACTTCCCGGAGTCCAAATGAGGCAAACGTGGGCTTTTTGGAAAGGTCTGGATGTCTACTATCCAACCCAAGTGGAATGTTTGCATTTGGTGGTCATTTGCCCCTCCAAAATTGCAATCTCCCAAGACTGCTTCCTGTGTGTCAAAAAGGTGGCAGAAAGTCATTTTTTGCTTGTTTTTTGACCTTCTGGAGGCTCAAAACTTGGTGAAATTTCTTGGTACTTGCTGAGCAAGTGTATTTTGTCCTGAAAAATCCAAAAATGCAAACTTTTCCTGAAATGGACCTTCCCATCAAAAGGGTCGCACACGGTGCGCGACTCATTGGTGGAGAAAACCTGTTTTTTGACCAAAAATTCACAAGTGACCAAAAATGCTCAATTTTTTTTGAAATTTGTGCTGGGGTTGAGTCATTTAGCACCATGCTCCTTCAAGGAAACCTCAGCCAAGATGTGGAGGGGATCGGGCCTTTTTCTTCGTTTTAGTGCCTTAGCCAACCGTCCTTAGAGCACCTTCATTCTCGCCTTGCATACGTGCATTCGGGCCCAATAGTGGTTCTTCATATTCCGGAGTAGGTCCTTATCTCTGTTGGCCTTGGCCAGCAACCTCTCCAAATGAGCATTGACCCGGAGAAGCATGGACTCTCGATCTATGGGTGTCAAATCACCGGGTCTCCTACGGGCTAATTCCTGGTCTTCACGAATCCTCCGCTGTTCATAAAGCTTCTGCTCATCTTCCAACTGTTTATTGCACTGCTCTAAATAGTTAATTACCCATTTTTCCATCTTCAATTTCTTATGCAGCGACTCATTCTCGGTCCTTTGCTCTCGGATGATCTCCCTAAGCTCCGAGCTAGGAGAACAGGTGTCAAGATCAATGATATCAATATCTGGATCACCTGACAATCCTTCCTCAATCATGGGCTGCTTACCCCTCTCCGATACCTGTGTTGCTGTCGGAAACGAGGCCCCTTCCACCTGATGTGGAGATAACATTCGCGGTGCTGTGAAGAAGGCGAGACCCCTTCCACTTGATGTGGAGAAAATACTCGCCGAGCTGATGAAGAAGGCGAGACCCCTTTCACTTGATGTGGAGAAAATACTCGCCGCGCTGATGCAAATAAGGCCCTGTGGCCTCTCTTATATGTGACCAACAAAGGAGAGTTGACATGTCTAACCTCAGGGATATCATGCTGTTGTGAAGGTCCTCCCTCCTCATGAACAACCTCCGGGGGTGGTGGTGGTGCTGTGAAGAAATCTCGGGAGATGAAATCCTCCCATGGAATACCCTGCTGGGCCAACTGATGCATGACCACAATCTTGATCAAAGCATAATAGTAAATTCTCCTATGTTGCTGTGCTGGACTCTTTCTCTGCACCAATGACACCATCTTCTCAATATTCCGGCACATGAAAAATGGTATGTTCATCATCCGTACCCGTGTGAAATGCATCAAAAAGCGAATATGGTATGAAAACAAACATGAAAATCTGCCCTCACAGGTGAAATAGCACATGATGAGCCTCATCAAGGGAACATACTCATCCCTCAAAAATCTGAAAGGAAATACACCAGTCATGTGCCTCATATATTCAGGTTTAATGTAGGGCTCATACTGAAATCTGTCCAATAGCTTGCGCTTGTTCCACTCTTCTCCAACATTAGGTATCCCTGTTGCTTGAGCAACCATCTTAGGTGTCCATGTAAAATCCACTCGTGCAAGATTTACATTCCCGTCATGCAAATGCAAAACAAACAAGTGGACCAATTCCCTGTGATGCTAAATTTGAGAAATCCTCTCGCAAAATTCATAACATGATTGATAGCGGAAACATGTGACTGCAAGTGGACAAGCCTGTAAATAGGTCAAAGAGGTGGGCTCCTCTCTCACATGGTGACCACTCTTTCTACCCCTGTGAGGCCTCCTTTGTACCTCAACCTCTGGTGTTGACTCATGGTCATCACTTTGCTCATAATCGGTTTCGATTTCTGACATGGTTTCAAGAGCAAAGTGGGTGAAATGTACTGCTACTTCTGCTCAAAAAACTGTTGAAATGCTGCTTCAAGGGGACAAATAACACAAGGGAGATGTTAGGGAAGGGAGAATTTTGAGGGAACTGAGGGAAAATATAAGTAAAAGGGGATTTAGGGAAGGAATCATGACATATACAACATCATACAATTATAATTTGCAGGGGTTTTATGGGAAGTAGGGTTTAGGGTTATGTTATTGAATTTTAGGGATAGGGATAGGGTTTTAGGGCTTTTGGTATTTTTTTTAGGGAGATTAGGTGAAAATGACAAGGGAGATGGTAATGAGATTGTGGGGAAAAAATGAGGGTGAAAAAGGATGATCTTGAGCAGCAAAAACAAAACCCCAGCCTTACTTGCACTTTGACATTTGTGAGCAAAATACACATGAACTTCTTATTTCAAAATGATGACATTTAAATGCTCATTCAGGATTTAGCAAGCAATCTAATTGATGTTTGGAGCCCTACCTGCAACCTTGAAGAGATTTGGGGTCGATTTGAGGTTTGAAGGCAATTTTCTGTGTGTAAACCCCAACGCGTCGCGCACGGGTCCTGATGCGTCGCGCTTGCCCAACGGGTCGCGCCTGTGTATTTTTCCCACTGCGATGACTGCCCTGACGCGTCGCGCTTTCCCAACGGGTCACGCACAGGTCTTGATACGTCGCGCTCGGCCTCTCACAACAATTTCGCCTAGGTTTTCACTAAGTCGCCTTTCAGACTTTCTCTTGGAGTCTTGGAGGCAAATAATGATAAAATGAAGGGAGGGGGGCTTTTATAAACTTGATTTGAATTAATTTCCCCTCAAACCCACTTTCTAATGTTTATAACATGACATTTGTTCAAAATTTAAATGCTACTGACTTATGTTTTCCTTTTTGTCCTGAAATTGGTTGAAATTATGTTTTTTCTTGAAAACTTTTGCAGAGGTAGCTTCTGAGGAGTCTTGGCAAAAGGGACCAGGGCTGCATGCTGACTTCTGGAGAGTTTGAATTTTTTACAATTTTTTTACAAAAATGAGAAAATGACCTTGCCTTCAAAAACAGAGTTTTTGAACTCAAGGTAAAAATTAGCTATACAATATGAAATCATCTGAAGTGATGCTTTGATGGACATCCTCTGGCCATGCTGGGCATTTATTGACTTAATCCAGCAATGCCACTAGGGGAATAAAAGACACAAGCTCCTCCATCAGGCTTATGGCATGCCTAATGGAATGCAATAAGATGACACTGATGGGACACCTACTTATGCAAATGCAAAGAGCTTTGATCACTGATGGAGGGCTTCTAGACCAACTCTAACAGAAGGGATGAGAGGATAGGATGTACCTTAACTCATTCCTCATCCATTTTCGAGCTCATAGGAGTTGATAAGTGAGGGAACCTTCTAAATGACTCCAAAAGATAAGAATATTCCCCAAACCCTATGTGAATTTTTCTCAATCTCGCCCAGCACGGGTGAAAGGAAGCCTAAGTGCTCTACATAGCACCCTGGTAGTGGACTCAAATGCTCTGCAGTGCACCTTTACAAGGGCTTACCTGCACTGGTCCCTCTAGAGGTTATTTTTGGATGCCTTCAAGTCATGAAACTGTCCGCGAAGGAGGTATTCAAAAGGGTGACTTGTTTAGGGCATGAAACAACTGAAATTAGTGTTTGATGAGCCCTAATACACTGATCTGGATGATGGGATTGATGTGCCCAAATGGATCTGTAACACATGGACTTGAGACGATGTTGGGAAAACTCCTTCTCTTTACTCCCTCTATCTCCCACGTTATCCCCCGTGTTTGGCCTTTCGACCTCTAGTTCAACAACCTCTAGATTTGGGGTGATTTGTAGTTGCCTCTCTCTACTTTTGTACCTCTGCCTCTTGTAAGTTACATTTTTGTTGGTCCTCTGGTGTCATATACTGATATTTCTCCCCACAAGTTGAGCCAAGATTATGAGCCCTGATACCATTGTAATATCCCTAAGAAAAATTTACAGTAATAAACAAAGCATACATAGACAAAAACACATAATTTTTTTTCCAAAATATCAGAACATGAAATAGAGCCAAAAACTATGTTGTTGAACCATTTTATTGATAAAGCATGAGGTTATAGTGGGTGCTTGGAAAGTATGCACCTGGGCTTGCCCAAGGCAAGCTAGCTAAGCCCAAGTGAAGAATATGAAGTCCCTCAAGCATACTAGTTGATCTCCACTTGGCTCTGCGTTAAAATGCCTAGAAAATGAGCTGCTAGATGTGAAGAATAGCTTATATTACCTCCTATGGTGCTAAAAAAAATCGGGAAATTAACCCCGGGCTCTCCACAAAATAGTCACAAAAACCCATGAAGGAATTTGTCGATTGTTGACTTTGGAATTTCGGCCCAATTTCCCTCAATGGCATTGTTGCTGGGTAATTCAACCCACTTGATAAATCCTCTGTTGAAAGCCCCCAAAATGACTACAATCTCCAACAATTCTTCTCCCTGGACTCCTCCTCAAGTTTCAGCCACAAACTCCCTTCTCTCCTCAACTCCCATGTGTGACACCTCCAAGACTACATTGTTGTTGCTAGTACTTCCCTTAAATTTGCACTTCACCACTCCTAGATTGAACTAGAATAGATGATACTCTCTCCTTGGGCTGGGACTCGAAGTCCACTGAAGCAAGGGTTGATATTTCTTCTCAGAAACCTCTTGTGCTCAACAACACTTGCATACTTGGCTTCAACTCAAGCATGCTAGTCTAAGACAATTCTCAAATAATCATGAATGACCAAAATGAGTTACAAAATATGGTCGGATTCATTCATTCATTGGTCCAAAATGAATCCTTCTATCTTGCGAGTTTGAGGAGTGGTAATTCTTGCCAATGCTTTACAAGATATGATCGGATTCATTTCTTCTTTCTCTGGGGTTGGTTCTTGGCGTATATCCTCTTCTTTTGATGTTTCTTGATCCTTTTCTTCATCCTTCCATTGATCCCTTGCTTTGTTTATCCAATCTGGTTGGATAATAGAAATAGCACAAAACAATGCTTCCACATCCTCACCCTTTCTTGAGAGTGCATCTGCAACACCATTTTGCTTCCCTTTTTTGTAGATGGTTTCAAAGTCATAACCCAACATATTTGTGACCCATTTTTTATGTTCTTCTAAAGATAATATTTGTTCTAAAAAGTATTTAAGATTATCATGATCCATTTTTACCTTGAGTGTCTTCCCATTAGTTAAGGTCGCCATTTCTTTCATTGTGATGTTGATTTGTCCATTGTTTCATTTGATTCCGCACCAAAGTGGCGTTATCCTTTAAAAGTTGTAGAACTTGTTGTTGATGCTCGATGTGATATTTCATCGCTTGAATCTTTTTCTTCTTGATATGTCCTTCTATCTTGAGAGTTTGAGGAGTCATAATTTCTTCCAATGCATTACAAGATATGGTTGGATTCATTTGTTGATGCTCGATGTGATATTTCACTTCTTAAACATTTTTCTTCTTGATATGTCCTTCTATCTTGATAGTTTGAGGAGTGGTAATTCCAACCAATGAATTACAAGATATGGTCAAATTCATTTCTTTTTTCTCGATGTGATCTTTCACTTCTTGAACCTTTTTCTTCTCGATATGTCCTTCTACCTTGCGAGTTTGAGGAGTGGTAATTGTTGCCAATGCTTTACAATATATGGTCAGATTCATTTCCTCTTTTTCTAGGGTTGGTTCTTGGTGTATATGCTCTCTTTTTTATGTTTCTTGATCCTTTTCTTCCTCCTCTTCATAGTCTATGTAAAATAATTTCTTCTCAGCACACTTTTGAGCTTTAATGATTTTCTATCACAATTGTAACAAAGCCCTTTTTCTCTTTTTTCTTCCAATTGTTGTCGTGTAAACCTTGTAGGTTGTGGAAGGCTAGGAGAAAAACACTTCCATAATTATAGTCGTGAGTGGTGGGATTTCTTGTTTCCATAATTTTGCTTTCAATTTTTCTTTCCAACTTGAATGCCTTCTCCAATGAATCTGGTTCCCAAAGACGAACCTCATGTTGAATGTTATCCTTTAAAGTCCCTATGAAGACGTCAATCCTTTGCTTCTTTGGAATATCATTTACCCTTATATTCAATTTTTGAAAGTACTCAATGTGCTCTGCCATTGAACCTTTTTGTTCAATATTTATCAATTGCATAAAGAAGGTGTTACTCTTTGTATCCTCATAATGTGCTATCATTTCTTCCATGAAAATTGACCAAGTGACAAGTGCTTTACGAGAACAAAGCCCTTTATACCATAAAAATTGATTTGGTGCTAAATATAAAGATGCAATTTGTACCTTTTGTAACAGTTGAACCTCATGTAGATCAAAATATCATTCCATCTGTAATATCCAATTTACCGGATCCTTGCCATCAAACTTCCTCATATCGCCTTTTCTTGATTTTAGGAGCTTGATCTTGAAATGGTTGTAACTCAGTAATTTCAGATCTCCAAGTTCTGGAATTGTGTCCTACAGTAGCCCTATAAGTCCTCTTTCTAACCGCGCAAGTCTGATCAGAATTTGATTCTTCAATAAAGAGTTATGCCCAATCTCCTAAGATGACTTGATTATATAATTTTTCAATAGAGCGAACTTGTATGACGTGCCATGTGTCACTGTTTCAACCTTCAGCTCTGAAAAATATACATAAAAAACTACATTTTGTCCTCTCTCTGTAAATTCTTACGAAATTTCAATTTGTTGTTCAAAGAGAAATTTATGACGATTTTCCCAAGGTCACTTGTTTAGAATGTAATTCGAGAGTTTGAAAAAACCCTAACTTCCTCAGATTATATCTCCACAAATATAGCGAGAAAAGATCTGAGATTTGGACCCGAGCTTCACCAATATTTCTGCACCAATGGGTTTTAATTTCAAAGTCTGAAACTTTATAGAAAATATATTATAGCGAAAATTCCACAATGACTAGTTTGAGATGAAATTCTGGAGCTTGCAAAAACCCTAACTTCCTCAGGTCATATCTCTGAAAATATAGTGAGACAAGATCTAAAATTTGGACTTGAGGTTCATACCCATCTCTTCTCAAATGATTTTTTTCTTAGCGTCCGAGACTTCATAGAGAAAAAAGTTATAGCAAAACTTCCACGATGACTTATTTGGAGCAGCAAAACCCTAGAATCCAAAGCTCTGATACCAAATGTTATGAAACTAGCTCACAAAAATATAGAAAAGATAGATAAACGCCTTCAAAGTAAGCCTCTTCAAGGGGGGAACCTTATTTACATTACACAAATGAACAATTCTTGGATGACACAAATGAAAAGACCTCCTTTCTATATATAGGAGGCTAAGGGGTCATAATATAATCAGAGCCGACATAACAATAATAATGTAAGGGAACAATAATAACAATAGTGGGCTTCTATGGGGCACAATAATAACAATATGGGGACTGCATGGGCACAACAATATAATAAGGGGCTTGTACTAATAACAATAAGGGGTTACACTAGTAGTAGAGGGAGCTAACAGGGTAGCCCCCACGTACCACTAGTAGCTCAATTTTCCTCCTCTTCCCTTTAATGTTTGGGCTTCACTTTACTCAAAAATTCATGTGGGGCCTCTAAACCCACATTTCCTAAGTGCAAGTGCGAATTTATGCAAAGTTGATATTTCCCCTTAGCAATGTTTCTAAGTGGGAATATCACATCTTCACTAAGCCAACTTGACTTGAGCGAAGGCTGACTTGACTATCTTGGAGCCAAAAATTCAAATTTCTAATTTCCAAAATTTCTCTTTTAATTCTGACATGAAGAACATGCCATATATAAATTCTTTCAAGGGCTAGATAATCAAAATGACATGAAGAACATGCCATATATAAATTCTTTCAAGGGCTAGATAATCAAAATGACATGAAGAACATTTCTTACAAATTCCTTTTACATTCTAAGAGCAAAAATATAATTATGAAGATTGACCATAGCTACAAAATTCAACACTGCCTCTTAGCTAGGGAGGTATTCAATGACTAGACAGATGTTCTTCATTGTGAACAAATTTCTCTAAGAAAAAGTTATAACAAATCATCATCGTCATCGGGTTAGAAATGTGGCACATGGTAATCCAATAGTTTCAACCATTTACCATAATCGGGTCAAACATTTTTGACACATGGTAAATCAACATCATCATCATGGTATCATCATTCAGGTCATTACCTTAGACCTATGGTAGCTCCCCACCATAATACGGGTCGATAATTTAGACACCTGGTACATCATTTAGCATCAACTAGTCTCCATAATTTAGGTCAATACTTGACACATGGCATTTGGACTAGTCTTGGTCCACCATAATTTAGGTCAACGTCTTAACACATGGTGAATCACCAAAGGCCACACTCTTAACAAAGTAATTTGAGGCCCAATACTAAATGAACTTGATGCTCCAAGACCATTCTTCCTAATTCAGGTCATACATGACATAGGAAGAATGTCAGTCCTCTAGACGATTCTCCATAATTCGGGTCATAGTACTTGACACGGGGATAATCTCCCTGATGGGGGTCATATTGCTTGACACACAGAGAATATCAGTCCATGGTGTTATCTCATCATCAATCCCTCTCAATAACAAATCTATTCTCCATAAGTACAAGCTTGTCTCTAAAATATAGAAACTTTGCATGGGATAGAGGCTTTGTCTGAATATCTGCAATCTACTCATAAGTGGAGACATACTGGAGCTTCACTCCTCCCTTCTACAAAATGTCTCGAATGAAGTGGTACTTGACCTCAATGTGCTTCAACCTATATGGAACAATAGATTCACTGTCATCTTCATAACTTTGATTGGCACAATATATCACAGTTGACTCGAGCACATGTTCAAACAATTTCGCAAGTAACTTCCAAAACCACACTGCTTTACAGCTCCCCAATCTAGCTACAATATACTCTACCTTGACAATATGAGTACGATAAATTTCTACTTCTTGGTCATCCACATAATCATAGCTAAGCTCAAATTGAAGCAACCTCTGGAAGTACTCTTCATGTCTTCAACACTTTCTTCCCAATCTGCGTCTATATAACCGCGCAGTTGAATATCATATTTTGAGACATATCTCAAACCAAGGTCAACTGTACCATGTAAGCACCTCCATATGTGCTTTGTGACAATCCAATGATTTTGTCTAGGTTCCACTTAGAACTAGCTCAATGTGTTCACTGAAAAGCAAATGTCTGGCTTGGTATTAATCAGATACATCAACGAATCCAATTAGCTATTGGAAAATGTAACTAGGTTCGGTCTTCATTTAATGTATTTGAATCATCATGTAATGTACTTGTCAAAAGAATAAAGAAAAGAATTATTATTATTATTATTATTATTGTGACTTATTTAAGCGTAGGTTTCATGATTGTGTCACCTTGTTTTAGGTCAAAGTCTCCATTAAGGACTTCTAGGATTTAATCTGAGTCAATAGATTCATTGTACTTTTAAAGAGAACCTGTTGGCTTTTTGAATCATTTAAAAAGGTTAAGTATTGATTCAAATATGATTTAAGTATCCTCCACACCAAGTCGGCCTAGAAGAGAGATTAAGTCGGCCTAATGACCCTAATTCGACACACAAGAAGCCTATACATACAAGTTAGTTGAAGTCATTTGGAGTATCACTCTCTCACAAGAAGTTTGATATCTCTTGTAGCTGGGAAATGTGCGAAATTTGTTGTCGGGAAGCCAAAGTGAGTGTGAGTTTGGGGAAGTCTAACGAGAAAGGAAAAATTGAAATTTTGGTGCCTCTCTCTCTATTTTGTGTCTTGGATTGGGAGATCGAAGTCTTCTAAGTTTCTTTGTTGTCAGAAACTTTCAGTTGCTAGAAGTTGTTGCCTAGTCAAATTTTTTGAAAGGGGTCGAAATTCTAGAATGCTGACTTGGTGTGGACAAAAGGTCTGGTCTTGGTCTAGGGTGAAGAGTCTCAAAGAATACTATTGAAAGGAAGAATTTCTTGATGGGTTTTCCCCTTGAGGGGGGTATTTCCCTGGCATAGTGCCTACATCTAGTGTCTATTGTTTTTATGTGTTGCTGCTTTGGTAATTGCTCGATGATCTAAAAGAAAGTAGATATAAAGAATCATAGTAATAAGAAACATCACAAGTAATTATCAAAAATAAGAAAATATTTTTGTTTTTTTTATTTTCTAACATGGTATCATAACTTTGGTGAAGAAGGAAGAAAAACGCAGTCTCAAGCACTTGATCAAGGAACCATTCAAAAGGACTATCTTAGGGAAAGAGTCTACTATATTCAAGGAATATGTCTAACACAATCAAGGGAGAGAAAAAACTTGAAGGGGCCTCTAACTACAAGTCTTGGAAGAAAAGGATTGACCTAATCCTTGAGAAGAGAAAGGTTCTGGACTTGGTCAAAGGAAAAGTAAAGAAGCCTACAGAGGATTCCAGTGATGTTGACAAAGTGAAATACATGGAATTAGAATTGGTGGCCATGAATCTGATGGTAGAAGCAATAAAGGACAACCTTTTCCCATTCATAGCTAACATCAATCATACTCAGGAAATGTATGAAGCCTTTTCAAAATTATTTACTATTAAGAACATTGGTTAAGTAGCAAGTTTGAAGAATGAGTTAAGAACCACAAAGATGACTAAAGAAGACACTGTGGCATCCTTCTTTATGAAGATAGCAAGAATCAGGGATGATCCCTTAGCCATTGATGAAATTGTTCCAGACAAAGAACTTGTGATCACTTCTCTATTAGGATTGCCACCTACTTTGGGTGCATTTGTTGCAGGACTCAACGATTGGAAGGTAGCCCCCACCTTTGAAGAACTATCAACTGTTTGTAGTCAGGAAGAATTAATGGTCTCATTAGTTGCCAATCCTAAAGGAGTATCAAATGCCTACATTTCTCAACATAATGGACATAAATCAAAAGGACCAAGGAACAAAGTTAACATTTCCAAGATAGGATGCTATCAATGCCATAAGAAGAGTCACTACAAGAGCGACTGTCCCAACAATTCAAAGAATAAGAAGAGAGATAGAGATCATGCGAACTTTGTTGAGGAAGGAGATTCAAAGAAAGACAACCTCGAAGAATTTGACATTAGGGACTTACACTACTAAGTCCTTTGCTTATATCTTTAGATATCTTGTTTTATATGTTTTAGAATTTATAGGTTTTTAACATATTTTGGAAAAGATAATTTTATTGTTTTTATAATTTTGTAGGTATCCCTCAAGATTTGGAGGGAGCCCCCAACAACTCCCTAATATAACTATATCATTTTCTTTCAATTTTTGGTTTCATGTATTCATTTAGTTTTAATTATATTAAATACTAATCATCGTTCTCCATCTATTGTCTTGATTAGGAAAAACATTTGTAAGAGGTATGAAGGAGGACCTCTCAATACAAGATTGGTCAAGGAAAAAAGGAAAAACATTTGCACAAAGTATGAAGGAGGACCTTTCAAGACAATATTGGTCAAGGAATAAAGGTATGTTTTAAATACGTTGATTTCTTTATATTGAAAGGATTATTCATTTGACAATCTATTATTAACATTGTTATGTCTAGCTATATTGAATCATAGTGATTCTTGTTTTGGGTAATTCGTTACTTGATAAATCTACCCACCCCACTCATATTCTTAATTGATTGTGTAGAACCCTAGATAGGTTCTGGAAAACCCTAACCTAAGGGTATGCTAATGTGAATATCTGAAACCCTAAACAACTTAGGGATATTGTGTAATACTATTTGAATTTTTATTAATGATGTCATGTTTGGGATTTTGGTATGATCGGGAAAACCTAACTTGTTAGGGTTGAATGATAAGGTCTAAAATCTTGAACCATTGAAGTTTTGGTAATGTTAGGTTTGTTACGTTTCTACATTAAAACTCTAACTCATTATGGTTTGGTGGAATGTGTGAGCAAGACCCTCACAATGTCTTAAAAATGATTTCCTTGGTACGAGTGTGTTTGTCTGATCAAACCCTAGTATAATCAAGCTTGTATGTCTAACTCTTATTTGATATTTTTGTGAAGTTGGGCTTGAATAACACATGATATGAAATGTATTTGCATGATGATGAAATCTAGGCATGTATAGATATGTCCTTTTCGTCAAAACCCTAGCTTGGTCTAGGTGATATGTATTAATGTTGTCAGGCATATGATATGCTTATGAATTCCTATATATGTGTGTTGACCTGGTTATTGATGGTCATAAGTTTTAGGATTTAATGGAAGTCCTTGTATGAGATTCTAGGATGATAATATTTGCAAATGTAGGGTTTTGCAGATAAACCCTAGTAGTCGTTAAATTGTCTAGTATGTGTGATATAACAATCTGAGATATATTTATTTAATGATTGTTGAGATTGTGAAAATGGAATTCTAGGGTTTTGGAGTTGAACCTTAGTAGATGTAAAAATCTATGATGTATGAAGACAATATGATAATTTGAGACCTATGTAAATCTGATTTTGGATGGGGTTGATGGTTGATTGGAAATCTAGGGTTTGCAAATAACCCTAGTGGAAGTTGGTCATGTTAACTGTTAGTGTCAGTCTTTCCAGCCTTCCTACAGTGATCAAATGTGCTCTTACAAAGTGATTTTGAAGTGTCAAGGTCAAATTTTGTCATTTCAGTGAGTTTTCAAGCAAAATTTGGTCACTATGCATTAGGTCTAGGGTTTGCTTTAACTCCTTCTAAAGTTGCCCAAATGCCAATATATGTCACTATTTAGCTGAGTCTATCATCATTCATAGGGTTTTCATTATCATCTCAGTGTCTAATGAGTTATTTTATACCTTGTTCATGCTTCAGTTGCGCCTAGGTAAGTTCATTTCCCTCTCCTAGGGTTTTGAAGCCAATTTCTCTTGGACGGTCAAATCATCGGCAAAACTTGTTTCCTGATGTTCATACACCTTCCCCTATCCTTAAAATACCTTACCAAATGCTTCCCATCACTGAGATTCCCCAAATTCCCTCATTTCGCACACCTAGTTTCTGCTACACTTGGCAATTTTTCTAGGTTGGGCCTGTGTTTTTCCCTTTTGGACCCTTTCCCCTCACTCAATCTCTGAGATTCCACTTTCCCCTGCTTCCTAACATCCCTCCCTACTTCTAAAAATTTCCCCAAGAATTTAGAAGCCCCCTATCCCCTTCATTTCGCTCCATTTCGACAAAATTCCTTGTTTCACACATCGGGACAAGTCGCACTCAAATAATGTTCCAGAGAAAGAAAAGATGAATTTTGGGAAACTGAGAGAGGTTTCTGTCCACAACATGCCAAAGAAGAAAAAAATCCTTCACTTTTTGCACAGTTTTCATGGTTTGAGAGAAATGTCAAGAATACCATTGCCTCAGGAGAATCGAAGACACCTCTAAAGTGACCTTGGGAAAATCACGTTTTCTCCTATCTTGGTTGGCAAAATGATTTTCTTGATGGGTAAAAGGATAACTAGACACAAAGATCTTTCCAATGAGCTATCATGAGATAAATTTGGGGTTGAGGAAGGCATTCAAAAGTTGACTGCAACAGAACTCTTCCTTGAGGCAGCCTCATTTGGCACTTTTTGACCAGTCTTGGGATATTTGATTTTTGACAGGTCAAATAAACTCCAAATTGAAAAATTCTAGTTGGTTTGAAAATTAGACTCAAATACCTTTCCAACGAGCTATCCTGCGCCCGCTTCCGACACCGGGAAGGCCTCCAAAAGCCTCCTGAAAAACCGTGACATGTCAAGCTAAGTGCGCAACTTGTTGGGAGGTGCGCGACATGTCAGAGGGTCTCACATAGTGGAATTTTGCAACGGGCGCGACACGTTGAGAGGGGCGTGACTTGTTGGGCATGGTGCGCGACCTGTCAAACTGTCTTCCCCCAACTCAATTCAGAATTTACTCAAGCTTCCTTTAATTCATCAAATCAATTGAGGTAGGCTCTTTAAACTTGTGAATGGCTGCTAGTTAGTTGGGAAACATCATGAATGTGTTTGTAATGATCAAATTGTGCAAGAAGAAACACTCCATATGGCTGTATGTAAATTTGTAAAAAGATGCTAGGGTTTATTGTTGTTTCATCATTTTTCCCCTTGTAATCATTTTCTTCATTCCCTCACCGCCACATCCTGAGGTTGTTCACGAGGAGGGAGGACCATCACACTAGCATGACATCCCCATCACTAGACATGTCAGTTCCTCACCTCTGGTCACCTATCAGAAAGGCCCAAGGGCCTTATTTGCAGCAACTCGGCGAGTACTTTCTCCACGCCAGGTGGAAGGGGTCTCGCCTTCTTCATCAGCACCGCGAGTGTTATCTCCACATCAGGTGGAAGGGGCCTCGCTTTCTTCACCAGCACAGGCAGCACAGAGGGGCAAGCAACCCATGATTGATGAGGGGCCGTCAGGAGTTCCAGATACTGAGGTTATTGATCTTGAGGCCAGTTTTCCTAGCCGAGAGGCAAAGGAGATCATTCAGCATCTCAGAGCTGAAAATGATGCCTTACAGAGGAGATTTGAGGGTGCCCAATGGATCATCACTTACCTGGAGTAGCGCAACAAACAGTTGGAGGAGGAGAAAGCACTTGATGAGCTATGGAGGATTCGTAGTGACCGAATCTTGAACCGAAGAAGACCCAGTGACCCATTGCCCGTTGACCGAGAGTCCATGCTCATCCAGGAAAATGCACATTTGGAGAGGCTGTTGGCTAAGGCAAATCAAAATAACAAACTGCTGAGGAACATGAAAAATCATTATTGGGCGCGGATGCACGTGTGCAAAGCAAAGATGAAAGTGCTTCAAAGGCGGTTGGCAAAGGCACTAAAATGGAGAAAAAGGCCCGATCCCCTCCGTATCTTGGCCGAGGCTTCCTTGAAGGAGCATAGCACTAAATAGCTCAGCCACAACACAAATTTCAAAATTTTTTGAGCATTTTGGGTCATTTTTGGTATTTTTTGGCAATTTACAGGTTTTTGCTCATTAACGCGTCTCACCCCCGGTGAGACGCGTCGTCCCGACAACTCCATTTGACAAAAACTCAGCATTTCCAGATTTTTCATGCAAAGTTACATATGCACATGGATGGACTTGAGATTTTATGAAGTTTTGGGCCTCCAGAAAGTCAAAAAACATATAAAATTTGACTTTCTGCCACCTTTTTGAACTGCAGAAAGCTATCTTGGGAGAATTGATTTTTGACAGGGCAAATGAACTCCAAATCCAAAAATTCCAGTTGGGTTAGAAAGTAGACTCATAAACCTTTTCAACAAGCCTACTATTTCCCAATTAGGCCACCTGAAAGTTCCCCAAACATGGCTCCAAAGGGGCACGACATGTCAGGCAGGGGGGCGCGACATATCAGGCAGAATTGCCCATAAATGCACTGTACAGCCCAAAAAACGCAGCTTTGACTCAGTTTGAATTTTTGAGGTGAATGATGATTCTCTTTGATGTAATTATGGTACTTTTATGACACTTATACTCTTATGTATCTCTTCTAGAAGATTCATTCATGAAATAGGTGAAAATAAAATGAATGAATTGGTTTCCAAGTTTATAGAGGCAAGTTGTTATGATTGCCTAGTTTGTAGTGCTAAGTTTAGAAGTGGTTGAAACAGCTCCTAGGATAGTGAGCTCGACCCCTAGAGGCAGAGAAAGAGGTTAGATCATCTATATTATGTACTTTCATACTCATTTTCATGGTTGTACTCTTGAGGGAGAAGCTCTCATTGTATTATTTCACTGTATCTTTGCAATTTTTGGCTAAGGAAGACCAGGGTTTTGCAGTCCTCTTTGGGATTCTTGTGGACTCATGTGTTGATGGTGTGTTTCTCAATGTTCTTATAAGATTTTTTATGTGATTCATTTCCTTTCTTTACTTCTGCACATTAAACAAATGAAGTGTTAAAGTAAGAATTCATGCTTGCTATGCTCTGCTTTTAAATTTGTTTAATTTCAATGTTTTCTACTGTCTAAAGAGAATTCAAAGTTATTGTTTTCTCTATTTAGCTCTCTCACCTTTCATTCCTAATCATCCACCTCAATCAAATGCATCAATACTGTCTTCTACCTCGCCCCAAAGAACCCCCTGCAGAAACTGTGTCCAATCCCCGCACCCAAAATTGCCATCCCCTCAATTTGCCACCAAAAAATTCTAAAAACCCCAAATCAACCCTTTTGATCAGTTTACTAGCCTAAAATCAGTGTTACCCTATTGGTCATCTCATCTATTGAAGATTTTACGAGATAGACCGGAGAGAGCCTTCCCTTGCCCCGTAGGGCTAGCTACGAGGCTAAATGGTTTGATGTAGCCTTGAGGTTTGCCTTTCTCAGCCTGAGGTGAAATTTCAAGCGCTAACAAATTCCACACCCTCAAAGCTCAGACATGGGAGGAAGAGTATGGTTTAGTCTCCTCGATCAACATTGCTCTCATCATACTCATATCACCGTACTTGTATTAGTTAATTATCATGTATCAATAGCATATATCTCTTGTTCATATAGGACATCAAATCAAATATCATGTTATAACATAAATAATCATATAAATCGCAAATGGATACCATACTGATCCTCTCCCTCAAGGAGGTGCCAACCATAAGCCTAAGCTTGTCTTGTACAATTGTATTGTCTCAATGTATGAGAGTATGTCAGTCCCAACTATGTATATGGGATTCTCTGCCTCTCTTTGTCCGCGCAATGTATCCATGTCATATTCAAAAATTTCTCAAACATCTCTTCAAATGCTTCTTCATCCTGCTTCATAGCTAGCCATTCTAGCAACATCCTACTCAACCTTGGTCATGCTACAAACCTTTCATCATGGTAGATCTCATACAAGGTATCACCATAGGTTCTCATCTCATAAATAACCATCCCAATCAACATCAGCATATCCATACAGTCATATTCATAGGAAGAATATCTCAGACCAATAATAGATCATCTTATACAAATATCTTGAAGGATGCTTGGCAGAAACTCAATGTGTATGAAGTGGCTCAATCATGAATCAAATTAGGTTGTATGCATATCATGAATATACACGGATGTTCAAAAATACTTCAATCAATTGTCAATTTCCAATTTAATTAGAGTGTCCAAGTATTTTCGTTTCTTCTTTCCAATACTTCTTCAATAGCTTCGCAATATAGATTATCTTTTCCTAATTTCAGAAATCGATTCATCATGCCATGAGTTCTTATTTCGAGCTTCAAAATCAGTCTCCCTCTTACTTACATCATGAAAGGATCATTACTTGTCAGGAGTAGATCATTATTGTATAAAACTAAAACCAAAATCAAAGCCATACCTTGGAATACATCATCCTAACTTCACCATATAATAGTCAATGTGGACACATCTGGATCGGGAAGCTTGCTTCATGTAATTCTCTCTACAAAAATAATACTCTACCAAACCAACTTGGCTCTAATACCATGTTAATTTTTCATAAAATTGCATTTTTCTTTTCTTTGATAATTGCATTTCTTCATTGACACATTAAGTTCACCCCATAACATTATAACACTATTCATATTTACATCATTATACATCAGCATATGCAACTATGTATAAAGAACAATATCATCATCATCAATGCAGAAGAACATAAAGGAAAAATAAGGGAAAACCCTTGCAAATTCTTCTTCTTCTTACATCGTCATCAAATAATTCATCAAAAGAGAGTACACTGATTCATATCTTCATCTATGCAACAAAAGAACTATAACATCCATGACATGACCCTGAACATGCTTATACTTGAAAACTATGATCCTGAGGACTATAATGCCCTGTCACTGACTGTAGTCAACTGTTGAATGTAGTTTTCACTAAGAATAAACTCTGGAGTACTGATAATTCATCTTTTGTTCCTGGATGTTCCCTAAGATAATTTACGCAAGCATCAGAGATTGACCTGGACACTCCCAGGTGAACTATATGTGAGCGTCTAGGGCCAAACTAGACTGCGGAAACCCTAGCCTCATGCGTCTGAGACTTCCAAAACTCTCCCTATACGACTCTAAGTCATCTTCCAGCGATCAAAAAACCTTAGTTACAAGCATGCTTCCGAGACTTAGAAACCCTAGAAATATGCAAGCTTTGACCCTGTAGCTTCAGACACTTTGCGTCGAGCTTTCCTCCGTCAGACTCGTGCGAACCAAACATTAGAAGGGAGAAGAGAGTGCTTGATGATTATGTCCAAATGAGATTGAGGTATCTTCTATTTATAGGCTTTCATGAGGGTACACTTGATGTTGAGGCCGACCTGTCCAATTGTATATGTGCTTAGGGCCGACCTAATCCAATATACATGAGTAAAAAAGTAAATTCAAAAACAAACTTCTGCTTGTCCAAATAAGGTGATCTTTTGGTAGATTTTGGTCCTCTCAAAAAGAGGAATTAAATGCAATCATTATCTCCATCATGTCAGTTATCCAAAGTAGAATTTGACCGCAGTTGAATAATTTTAACACTTGGTAAGATCTTTTATGAAATTCATCCATTATGAGCTTCTTCAATTCATTCAGACTAGGCACATACCACATGTCTTTGAACAAAAACATAGCGTCATCAGTGAGCTTGTACCTCTTGTTCATTGATCCATTTGATTCTTGTTGTAAGCATTTCTTCACTTGATAGAAATTCTCATCGCATGTCAATTCCTCTTTGTTCCTTTCCTTGGTGTCAAACACATAAGTGTTTGTAGCTTCCAAGTGTGATACTTGTATACTTATACTAAGAATGTATGCTATTATGTTTTCGTTACACTTAGTATGCTTGACCTAAAAATTAAACTCACTAATTAGGGAAAACCATTTGGCTTTTGTTGCATATAATTTGGGCTGATCAAACAAGTATCTCAACCTCCCATGATCTGACATCAGCAAAAACTTCACCCAAGCAAGTAGTGCCTCCACATATTTAGTGTATGCACTATTGGTTCAAGCTCCAAGTCATGAGTCACATAGTTCTTCTCATGATCATTTAATTTTCTTGACTCATAAAAAATCACATGCCCTTCTTGCATCAAGACTCCACCTGGTCATTTATTATAAGCATTTGTGAAGACCATGAAGTCCTTTTCTAGGTTTTCTATCCTCAAAATAAATGCACGAGTGAGGATTTTCTTGGGTTGTGCAAAACTTCTCACACAATTTGATGTCCATTGAAATTTGACTCCTTACCTCAATAAGGCTATGATTGGATCCCCAATATTTGAAAAATATAGAATGAACTACTAGTAATATTTAACCAATCCCACGAAGAATCTATCTTCTATGACATTTTTGGGAGTGGGCCACTCCATCATGGCCATAATATTTTTGAGATCCACAACCACTCCTTCTCTTGAAATGACATGTCCCAAACATTGGACTTGTGATTGGAAGAAGTCACATTTGTTGACTTTGGCATATACCTTGTGTTCCATCAACAACTGAAACATTGCCTTCAAATTTTTTGTTGGTACCAAAATCAAATGAGGAGGTCGCACGCCCAACCGACACTTCAAGGAAACTCATAAAAGGCCAAAACATGTCAAATTAAACATGAAGAAAACCTAGTTTCTAGGCCAATTTTGGCATTTGGGTTGGATGACATCAACATAACAACATACATAGAGAGATTAGCATCATTATGACGCTCTATGTCAAATGATGTCGGTTTCCAATTTAATTAGAGTGTCCAAGGATTTTAGTTTCTTCTTTCCAATACTTCTTCAATAGCTTCGCAATATAGATTAGCTTTTCCTAATTTCAGAAATCGATTCATCATGCCATGAGTTCTTATTTCGAGCTTCAGAATCAGTCTCCCTCTTACTTACATCATGAAAGGATCATTACTTGTCAGGAGTAGATCATTATTGTATAAAACTAAAACCAAAATCAAAGCCATACCTTGGAATACATCATCCTAAATTCACCATATAATAGTCAATGTGGACACATCTGGATCGGGAAGCTTGCTTTCATGTAATTCTCTCTACAAACATAATACTCTACCAAACCAACTTGGCTCTGATACCATGTTAATTTTTCATAAAATTGCAATTTTCTTTTCTTTGATAATTGCATTTATTCATTGACACATTAAGTTCACCCCATAACATTATAACACTATTCAGATTTACATCATTATACATCAGCATATGCAACCATGTATAAAGAACAATATCATCATCATCAATGCAGAAGAACATAAAGGAAAAATAAGGGAAAACCCTTGCAAATTCTTCTTCTTCTTACATCGTCATCAAATAATTCATCAAAAGAGAGTACATTGATTCATATCTTCATATATGCAACAAAAGAACTATAACATCCATGACATGACCCTGAACATGCTTATACTTGAAAACCATGATCCTGAGGACCATAATGCCATGTCACTGACTGTAGTCAACTGTTGAATGTATTTTTCACTGAGAATAAACTCTACAGTACTGATAATTCATCTTTTGGTCCCGGATGTTCCCTAAGATACTCTACGCAAGCGTCAGAGATTGACTTGGACACTCCCAGGTGAACTATATGCGAGCATCCGGGGCCAAACTAGACTGCAGAAACCCTAGCCTCATGCGTCTGAGACTTCCCGAACTCTCCCTATACGACTCTAAGTCAGCTTATAGCGATGAAAAACCTTAGTTACAAGCATGCTTCCGAGACTCAGAAACCCTAGAAATATGCAAGCTTCGACCCTGTAGCTTCAGACACTTTGCATCGAGCTTTCCTCCGTCAGACCTGTGCGAACCAAACAATAGAAGAGAGAAGAGAGTGCTTGATGATTATGTCCAAATGAGATTGAGGTATCTTCTATTTATAGGCTTTCATGAGGATACACTTGATGTTGAGGCCGACCTATCCAATTGTATATGTGCTTAGGGCCGACCTAATCCAATATACATGAGTAAAAAAGTAAATTCAAAAACAAACTTTTGCTTGTCCAAATAAGGTGATCTTTTGGTAGATTTTGGTCCTCTCAAAAAGAGGAATTAAATGCAATCATTATCTCCATCATGTGAGTTATCCAAAGCAGAATTTGACTGCAGTTGCATAATTTTAACACTTGGTAAGATCTTTTATGAAATTCATCCATTATGAGCTTCTTCAATTCATTCAGACTAGGCACATACCACATGTCTTTGAACAAAAACATAGCGTCATCAGTGAGCTTGTACCTCTTGCTCATTGATCCCTATGATTCTTGTTGTAAGCATTTCTTCACTTGATAGAAATTCTCATCGCATGTCAATTCCTCTTTGATCCTTTCCTTGGTGTCAAACTCATAAGTGTTTGTAGCTTCCAAGTGTGATACTTGTATACTTATACTAAGAGTGTATGCTATTATGTTTTCGTTACACTTAGTATGCTTGACCTAAAAATTAAAATCACTAATTAGGGAAAACCATTTGGCTTTTGTTGCATATAATTTGGGCTGATCAAACAAGTATCTCAACCTCCCATGATCTGACATCAGCAAAAACTTCACCCAAGAAAGTAGTGCCTCCACATATTTAGTGTATGCACTATTGGTTCAAGCTCCAAGTCATGAGTCACATAGTTCTTCTCATGATCATTTAATTTTCTTGACTCATAACAAATCACATGCCCTTCTTGCATCAAGACTCCACCTGGTCATTTATTATAAGCATTTGTGAAGACCATGAAGTCCTTTTCTAGGTTTTCTATCCTCAAAATAAATGCACGAGTGAGGAGTTTCTTGATTTGTTCAAAACTTCTCACACAATTTGATGTCCATTGAAATTTGACTCCTTACCTCAATAAGGCTATGATTGGATCCCCAATATTTGAAAAATATAGAATGAACTACTAGTAATATTTAACCAATCCCACGAAGAATCTATCTTCTATGACATTTTTGGGAGTGGGCCACTCCATCATGGCCATAATATTTTTGAGATCCAAAACCAATCCTTCTCTTGAAATGACATGTCCCAAACATTGGACTTGTGATTGGAAGAAGTCACATTTGTTTACTTTGGCATATACCTTGTGTTCCATCAACAACTGAAACATTGCCTTCAAATTTTTTTTCGTACCAAAATCAAACGAGGAGGTCGCACGCCCAACCGACACTTCCAGGAAACTCATAAAAGGCCAAAACAGGTCAAAGTAAACATGAAGAAAACCTAGTTTCTAGGCCAATTTTGGCATTTGGGTTGGATGACATCAACATAACAACATACATAGAGGGATTGGTGTCATTATGACGTCCTATGTCAAATGATGTTAGCCAAACGTTATTAATAGGATTACTTATGTTAGTTAAGCATCAGCAATGGACACGTCAGCATGACGCAAGCGAGAGGGATTTTTTGGTGTGCAATATTCAATTTTTGAGAGTAGTCAGCAATGGATCATGGAGATCTCACCACATTGTCGGTCAACATGGGTTTTACTGCCCAAGGGTGGTGCAACCAAAGATGTCTCGAGATACATGGTAGGTTGCTTGTGGTCATGCATCCCCTAAGGCGATGCACCAAACCACCCTCCCCACCATGTGAAACTCGCTTGTGGAGGGAGGGGCCAAAACCACCATGTCAACATTTGACCATACTGTCGTTAACCAAGCCCAGTCCACACCAGAAATACCTAAGCCAATCTCAGATCTTCACTTGGTTGGTGCACTATCAATGTGACGTGTTAGCATGCCACATCACCCTACCAACTATGTATGATGATGTCACCCCTTTGTATATGTATGTCATCTCCCCATTGAATCATGCTGACATTAGCATGGTCTTAGCTTAATGTAAACCCAACTAATCAAAAAAATGACATGTGGTAGCCCAAAAGGAAATTTTCTTTTATAAAAGCCCGGGAGGGGCATAAATCTCCACATTTTCATCAGTAAAAATTTCAAATCAGACAACCAACTAGCACCAAAGATTCCCCAGTGTGCCCTTCCATCCAATATCCCACAAAAAGAGAACCCCACCTTCCTTCTAGATTCCCCTCATGGTGGTAATTGTGTCAAAACCACACCTAACTATCATAAGGTCCTACCCAACTATAAGAAACCAATTCGACCCTTGCAAATTTGGAACCACCATAACCCCCCCCCCCCCCCATACCTCAAATTCAACAATGGCTTGCTTCACTGTTTTACCTCCACTACTGAGAATAACTAATGGTGTAGCAAATTCAACCTCGAACCATCAAATTCATTCATTAGTTCAAGCCCAATTACGCCATTCACAAAACCTGGTGGAATCCCTTGGACACCTCAAGCCCTAGGCATAATATTGTCAATAATCACAATATTCTTCCCTCTCACTCCTTAAAGACACAATTTGGCCAAGTTAATTGTGCCTTCAATATTCCTAGTTTATGTCCCACAGTACCAAAGTGAAGTTAACATGTCACACAACCCAATACTAGTGACTTCTCCAACAATGGCGAAGCCACATGGAGAACATATCATAGATGCCCAAGCTAAGATCGATGATCCATGTTTGAGAAATGTAAGCATGTACGTTGGCATTCCCCATGTATATTCAAATGTGTTAGTAGGTCTGGACTTGGACAACCTATTCAGAAGCAATATGGTGAAGGAAGTGGTGCCTCAAGTTCATGAATTTCCAGGGGTCATAACTTGGGTAGCACCACACTACAATTTTTTTTTAAAAACCATTCTATCCATTACATAATTCATAGTAGTGTTGTCAACAACTCCAGAAGTAATAACAACAATGTTGTTTTTCCCAGACTGTATCAAAATACAGAAGTTAGATGAGGACATACTATTAGGATATTGGAAGGCCCTCATTGATGAGAAAAGGACAAAGGTATTAACATATCATGTACTAAGGAGTATTGGTTGCCTCAATTCCTCCACCCTACTCTACAGTAAATTTTTCTGAACAATCAAGGTGACCATTTCCACGATAGTTAAGATCTTAGGGATAGACCAAGATACATAAAATGATGAAAATATGTTGGGTTTCATAGTAGATTTGTGCCACCCTAAAACCACAACATTTTCCTTGTTTGATTACCCACAATACATATAGGATACCATCCACCACAAATTCATGAATTCCTAGTCCACTAATGCATTTAAATACCAATCATACATCAAAAGTACATGCATCAAAACTACAACTCCCTAAAACACCTAGCCCCTAGGTTAGTTTATTCATCTAATGTCATGCCTCCCATTATTTAATGGATACCTTCTATAAGATGATCTCCAAACAACATGGTAATCATGTACTATATTCAATGTTTTATATCAGTGTTTTATCAACTCATCCATGAGAAACACCTACCTAGAATTATCCCATAAATGAAGGAGATGAATGAGACATGGAAAATAATAGTATGGTATCTCCTAGAGAACTACATAATAATAAGAGTTTGTGGTTTTGAGGAGAAGTCATACTTGTTGCCAAGGTTCTTCACACCTAGGATATTTGTAATGGAGATTATCATAGAAAGGTTTATAATTGATTGGTTGCATTTTCCATCAAGCAATGTGACAATCAAATTCCATCTGCCCCAAGAGATTGGTCCATTCATAACCAAAACTGGGAAGCTCGGGAAAAATTGAAAAATATGTTGGAAGAATTACATTCTGTATAAGGAGCAGAATGGGTATATGATCCCATGGATGTTATTTACAATCCGAGAAAGGACAAGGACATAGATGCACACATTCATCAATCAAGAATTATTTGAGCATGTAGCTAACAAGTTGAATTTCAAGAAGTCAGATAAGTACTCCTCCCAACATACCCACAAACCTCTAAGTTGTTTGGCACCAAGAGGATTGGTATTGACTACATGGAGATAAACTAGGAGGGATATTCTAGCTCCAAGAAGCCAAGAATAGAGGAGATAGAAGGAGATGATGGAGAAGAAGAGAATTTGGATAAAGTGTTAGCATTAATTGTAGGTATTATGGTAGACCCATCGAGAAACCATGTAGTACCTAAAGGTCCACCAATCAAGGTGCAACATACATAAATAACCCTGACATCCTCAAAAGTCCTGGACACCTATGACATCCAAATTGGTTTGGGTCCATCCTCACTCATCACATTATTTGAAAATACAACCAAAAAGTCCTGGTAAGAGAGGAAGAGGGGATTTCAACTGACAGAGACAAGGAAGATGGAAAATTCTCGACTACTCAATGTACTGGACCATAAAGGAGACAAATTGAACCTATTAGTCTTAAAATATAAAATAAAATAAGTTAACTCTATCAAGGAGTACAAAGCTACTCATATCACCTTGGATCTATCATAGATGCCTTAGCCTAACACATATAATCTATCCAAGGCCTTAAATGATGGCATATACAATGAGGCTCCAAAGTCTCACTCATCACTTAAAAGATTGATGGAGGATTACAATTAAGCAGAGATTATTTTGAGAAAGGAGAAAGTGGAAACTAAGGCTAGGATGCTGAAAATTGAAGCCTTGGAAAATGTGATTCTAAAAATGGCCATCATTGAAAACCACTTTGTTATACACTATTTTGTCTCACTCCCAGTTTCATATCCTAAAGTGTCGCACTTTGTGTCGTCAATGTCGCAAGTGTCGCAAGTGATAAAAGTTGTCACAAACAATGTATTCACCACGAAACATGTTTTTGCTAGTCAAAATAATGTCCCTAAGGGAAAGGAAGAAAACTTGCATTGGAAGAATTCTAAAAAACTTGTCAAAAACCCTTTTTTAAGCCCAACGTTACTTTTAGCAAGAAAATCTATGTTGGTAACCTTTGGAATTACACATGTCTAACATTGTCAGCGTTATTTTTATCAGGCAAATCCGTGTTGGTCCTCTTCAAGCAGTTTTTCCCAAAATGGAGGAGAAGCTTCTCTTACTAGAAGGCTCGAGAACGACAATGTGGTTTCAGGTGAATGAAGATTGGAACGAGGCCTCCTATTCCTGGTCCTATATCCTACTTTGATGGATCTATCCCTTGAGATATGGAACTCCTCCCTCTTTTCATGGATCCTAAACTACTTCTCCTTCCCTATAAATGAATTACCAACCATCCACTAATGGTTGGTTGTTGGATGTTGGTTGGTTGGTTGCCATCCTAGTGTTGAATTATGCCCAATTGTTGCCCATTTTCAAAGGAGAAAGGTGTTTGAAGGCTAAGGCTTGGACTTGGAATATCACTTGAAGGAGGCTTCCAACATCAAGGATTTATTGGTTGTAATGCTCCCTTTTTCATCTATTAATACTACAATATATGTTTTCTTGCCATAAATATTTCAAATATTGTCCATTTATTGTAATGCTCCTTAATCTATTACATAATTTGTATTAGAACATGTTATTCTTTGCATAGTTTTGTTGTCTCCACTTTATATTTCTTGCAAACACTCATATACACCAGCAAAGAGGAGATTGTGAGCTTGGAAGCCAAAGAGTCAAGGTCAATAGCAAGGATATTAACATCAGAGAGAGGTAGGGGATTTATCCTCATTTGGATTTTCTAGTATGAATTAGAAAATATTGCATGTAATTGTCTTTTGTAGTCCGACGGAGGGGTAACTCGACGTCTTTTTCATGTTTAGAGAGTTTTAAAAAGAGGCGAAAAGAAAACTCCAGAGATCCATTTTCGTAGATAGTCTCTTAAGTCCGAAAAGGTAGAAAACAATACTCAAGAGAACCTCTTAGCCATGTGCGACTAAGGTATTCCTTTTTGTAACTAGTCTATCTCAGTTTGGAAAATGGTTAAACTTATATTGAGTAGACGTCTTTTCATTTACTTTTAAAATTTCGAAAAGACATGTGCTTGATAACATTTTCATATTTTGAGAGTCAGAAAAGAGCTGAAAGATGACTCCAAGGGGTTCCTTGTTCATTTTATGTTATACAGTATTTGGTTGCACTCCCAGTCTCATATCCTCCTAAAAAATTCCCTTATGTTTCTTCTCCCTATAATATGATGAGTGGGCCAAGTGCACTTCCTGCTTATAGTGCACCTTTTCTCCCACTGGGTTATAACTCTCTCGACAATGATTTTTCTGACACTTCTGGTGTAACTTCACTTTTTCATAACCCCATTTGGTCACGTGGTGTCACTCCTACTACTAGCTCGTTTGTTCCAAACATACCAGTACTTGCACAGATCCCTGCCCAACCTACATTGACTTCTCAACCTGCAGTAACGGTAGGTGAAACGCATGTTCCTCTTGGTCCTTTTTCTCCTTCTATTGTAGCCACAGTAACCATGGTCCCCACTCTAAGTGGAAAACGTATGAGCTCATCTATTCCACCATCTGGGGGGGAAACACCTCTGCCGTAAATCACCTCCTGCTTCTAGTGGAAACCATCTGAACTATGGACCCCCTCCTCTAGGATCGGGGGAAAATCATACCACTAGTGTTATTTATAACTCAAGTGGAACACCAGTTCCTTCTATATCATGTATTGTCATGGGGATGTTCTTGCAGCGTCACTAATTCCCCTTAACTCAACCTTCTTACCAACATCCATATGTTCCTATTAGTTGTCAACAACCCCAAATCCCACTATTGGGAGTTCCTCCCAAACAACAAGAAGGTCCCAAAATGCAGTATGGCCCCAACCCTTCGTATCCTCCTGGGACTGGTAATCCTCCTCTGTGGCCACAAGTTCCTTTCCAACCCCAGCAAGGACCTTACCAGCAGTCACAGTCGTAGGTTTCTTTCCAATCCCAACAGGGACCTTACCAGTAGTCGCAGCTACAGGTTTCTTTCCAATCCTAATAGGGACCTTACCAGCAGCCACAGTCGCAGGTTTCTTTCCAATCCCAATAGGGACCTTACTAGCAACCGCAGGTTTCTTTCCAATCCCAACAGAGACCTTACCAATAGCCGCAACCACAGATTCATTTTAAATCACAACAAGGACCTTACTAACAACCGCAACCATAGGTTCCATTCCTACAGTCGTAGTAGACACCCTTCCAGCAACAGTATGGTCAGTTCCCCCCACAGACTCCATACATTCCATATGGTCTTTACCAATCTATGTCAAGTTGTTTCAACCTCCTTATGGTCAAAACCCACCACAATGGGGGCATACCCAACCTCAACAATGTTGGAATACTCTATTTGGTGCATTCCAAAGACCTTACACCCCATATAATCCACAACTTATGTTCTTGTGAAATGTTAGAATTTTCGGATGTGTCACGGCTTACAAATGACCCAATACTGCATCCATCATATTGGCATCCGATACCAACTAAAATACCAAGTGATTGTCCTAAATTTGAAGGTAAATCTCAAGAAGACCCTCAGACGCATGTCATGACTTACTATCTTTGGTGTTATTCTAACTCTTGGGTTGATGATTCAATCTGGTTACGTCTTTTCCAGCGCACTTTAACAAGCCCTGCAACCAAGTGGTACATCGATCTCCCTCGAGGTATTTTTCAAGATTTCAATTCTCTAGCCATGGGTTCACTCACCCACTTCCAATTGCATATCCAGTATGAGACTGGAACTCATCTCTTGAGATCTTTGAAGCATACGACTACCACCCATATCTCCGAAAAAAACATGAATGGAGACGTAGATGTCATCTAATCAAATTTGAAATTCTGGATCCGATTTTAATGGAATGGTTCACTAAGTCATTCATTTCCCTTATCGCTCGAGACATAGCTATGGATGGTTGTGGAACTGAGGAACAATCCATTGCCTGTGCCCAGTATTTGGATCTTATTTACTCACAATCTGGCACATTGTACGAATTGTTACCTGATTCCCATGACCTTTGACTGATCCTGCGTCCTCTAAACCCATAGATAGTGACATTGGCTCTGTGGCTCAGCAGTCTAGTAGTACCCTAGCTGCTTCTCTGAATCCCAAACCTACTCCAACTGCTGCAGCCCCTAATGTTTCAAACAACTCAAAGAATCCTAGTAAAACCTTAGAGGTAAATGTTGTCCAGTCTACCGCTATAGATAAATCTTCCAAAGGAAAGAAAAATGGTAAAGGGAAATAAAAGCAGGGTACCCCGAAACAAGATTCCCTAAAACTGTCTGTTGACGATCCATCGAAGCAAAAGCCCAAATATCCTTTCCTTATTTGTGATGATGATCATTACATTAAGGATTTTCCTCGCTGTGCTGAAGTAAGCCATCTTCTAAAAGGCACCGCGCGAACACCAGTTGTGCTAAAGGAGCCTTTCCCATCTTAGCAGATGAAAATGGTAGAAAAATTGCAAACTCAGGCCTCTGGAAGCTCCCAAGTGTTCATGAGTGGCTCAGAACCCATTTTCGTAGCCACTAGATCTAAAGACTATCAAACTCATGAAAAACCCACAATGGAGAAATATGCCACCAACATGCCCTCTTCCTCCACTTCACCTAATTCTAGTCCTCTCCATATCAAGAAACCAACACTGATCCCATGATCTGACAACCCCCCAAAGGTGTTCTTCAGAAATCATCTTATAGATCAAATGTGCAAGCCACTCAACACTACAATATTGTAAAAGATTTGGCTCAAGCACCCTCGACGATGTCGGCCTTGGAAGTCCTTCAAACATTTCCATCACAATAGAAGGCTTTGCTATCTTCCATTGGAGAAATCGATCCCATGGATTCCAGCTTGATAACCTTTTATCTTAAGAATCATTTCCCATGCCTACCGCATCAGCTTGCATTTCTCATACAAGTTGTCGTTATGGGAAAAACTATTCATAGAATTGTTGTTGATGAAGGAGCCTCCACATGAATTATGTCCATATCATGTTGGAAATCCCTCAGCTCCCCTCCTCTCAACTAGTCCCCAAACACTTTGAAAGCCTTTGATGGTAGAGTATTTCAACCTTATGGTATTCTCAACGATTTACCTGTCTAGTTAGAAGGAAAGACTGTCAATATGGAAGTAGAGGTTGATGATGCAAATCTCAATTATAACCTTCTACTTGGTTATAGCTAGACTCGCGTGATGTTCACTGTGTTTTCTACTCTATTATGTGTGCTTGGCTTCCCCCGTCAAGGGAAAATTATCATGATAGACCAATTGGATTTCTTTTCCTCAGACTCTTCGACAGGTAATGTAACTTATATTATTAAAACCATCATTCCTTATGAAAACGTTGGAGTGGGTCTTTTCAAAGACTCTTCTTTGATGGGAAATTTTCCCTTCCTTCGCCCAACAATGTTGCCTTGGTTAATATGATTTCATCTAGTAACGACCCTTAGATCATCCCTAGCCTTGATCAGATTTCTAATCTTGGCGACACCATGTCACTCAGCCCCATAAAACAGGCTTACCAAGCGGTCCTTTTGGCCTCTATTACTGCATCTGGAGCTCATGGTGGGCTAAGCATGGTTCTAAACTCATATTCGTAGACTCCTTGGCTCGTTTCTTTGGATTCTCAAGATCCTTTGAATGAGACTTTCGCTATTGACGAAAGAATTGTTGAAGTCATTTCTCTCGAAGAAACCCCTTGGAATTATATCCATCATCGTTCCTCTTTTCTTCCTAGCCTTGGAGCAATACCTACCTGTCTAGATACCTTGGTTTCCCCCGCAATGATTACTACCCTGCAGGCTCCCATTTTAATCCATGATGTGTTATCTGAAGGGAATATGGGTAACATTTTGGCAACCATTCCTATTGACATCTTAGTGAAACCAGGTATAACTGAAAACATTCACATAGGGGCC
>APFE031625074.1:41948-56912 GCA_000404065.3 Pinus taeda | reverse complement strand
ACCCTTATGTTCAATTTTTTGAACTCCTGCAAATGTGCTCCATTATTAAAACCCTTTTGTTTGAGACTTATCAATTGACTAAAAAAATTGTTGCTTTTTGTATCCTCATAATGTGCTATCAATTCTTCCATAAAAATTTCCCAAGTGATAAATTGTTTACGAGAGCAAAGCCATTGATACCATACAAACTGATTTTGGTTCCAAATATAAAGTTGCAATACGTACCTTTTGTGTGTTTTGCACATTATTGAGATCGAAAAATTGCTCCATCTGTAATATCCATGTTGCGGGATCCTTGCCATCAAACTTCCTCATATCAATTTTTGGGATATGGTGGGTCTATCCAACATTAGAGTCCATGGAATCATGATTAACATTTCTTTTGTTCTCATCATGGGTTTCCTTTACTACCCTTTCACCATTGGTGACCATTTCTTGTAGCAACTTATTCATATTTATCTTCAATTCTTCCATCTTATCATCCATGCCATCCATTTTAGCATCCATGCCATTCATCTTAGCTTCCATGCCATCCATCTTAGCTTCTACACCTTTCTTTAAACAATCCATCTTAGCTTCTACACCTTTTTTTAAACCATCCATCTTAGCTTCTATATCTTTCATCTTAGATTCTGTTACTTTTTGTGCAAGTGACACTTGTTCCACTTGGTCTCGTAATTTTGATATATCATGTTGCATTTCTTCCTCTTCTTCATGAGTCATGCTAGAGCTTTCAGGTTTCTTAGGTGTTTGCATTTTCTTTCCTCGGGGCATCAATTACTGATAATAATGCTTTATTATACCCTTTGAATTCCTTCAAACTAATTTTTCAAACCAAGCTTACTTGTATTATAAGGACTTAATATTTCTCCTTCCCTTTCACCTCATATCCTTATGGCTGCTGCATATATATCTCTTCCTCCAAATCCCCATGGAGAAAGGTTGCCTTTACATCTAACTGCTCAAGATGCAAATCATCAACTGCTACTAGACTTAAAATAGTTTTGATTGAAGTCATTTTAACAAAAGGATAAAATATTTCATCAAAATCAATACCTTTCTTCTGTGCAAACCCCTTCACCACAAGTCTAGATTTATACCTTTATTTTCCTCCATCCTCTTCCTTCAGCCTGTAAACTCATTTATTTTTCAATGTAGTTTTTCCCGCAGGCAACCTGACTAAGTCCCAAGTTTGGTTATGCATTAAGGAGTCCATCTCGTCTTCCATGGCTACCTCCCATTTCTTCCTGCTTTCAACCTGCATTGCTTCTTCATAACATTTAGGTTCACCAGAATCAGTCAACAATAAATAATATAATGAAGGAGATTATCTTTCAGGGGGTATACTTATCCTGGTAGATCTTCTAACACCACTTTCAGGTGTTTGGGGTGCCTGTTGCTGTTGTTGTGGTTGTTGATTATTATTATTTTAAGGCACCTTTACTTTTTCAATGATTTCATCAAGAATGGCGTATTCCTTGTTTCCTTTTTCTTGTTTCTTTTCCTGCAACTAATTCTTATACAAGACCTTTTCATTGAATATTACATCTCTGCTTCTAATGATTTTGTGATTTTCGTAATCATATAAGCGATAACCAAAATGATCAAAACCATATCCAATAAAGGTACATTTCTTTGACTTTGCCTCAAGCTTTGTTCTATTTTCTTTATTAATATGGACAAAGGCCTTACAACCATAAGGCTTTAAAAAAGAGTAGTTTACCTTTTTACCTGTCCATGCTTCCTCTGGAACACCACCATCCAAGGAACTTGAAGGCCGTCTGTTTATTAGATAAACAGTAGTATCTACATCATCTGCCCAAAATTGTAAAGGCAATCCTGCATGCAATCTCATGCACCTTGAATGCTCCATGATTGTTCTATTCATCCTTTCTGACACACCATTTTCTTGTGGTGTTCTTGGAACTATCTTCTCCCTATGAATTCCATGCTTTGAATAGTATCTATCAAAATATTTGCTGTAATATTCACCTCCATTATCTGATCTAAGAGACTTCAATTTCTTTCTTGTCTCAATCTCAACCAAACATTTCCATTTCTTGAAAGTATCAAATACATCAGATTTATTTTTAATACAATAAATCCAAGTTTTTCTAGTTGCATAATTAATAAAAGTAACATAATAACAAGAGCCACAGAGAGATGATACTTGAGCAGGTCCCCATACATTTGTATGCGCAAGCTCTAATTTTTCACTCTTCTTTTCTTTCCCAACTCTAAGAAATATGGCTCTCTTCTGCTTTCCGTAAATGCAATTCTCATAGAAGTCCAAATCAACATTCTTCAAACCCATAAACAAATTCCTTGAGTGAAGAATCTTCATCCCCTTTTCACTCATGTCCAAGCCTATGATGCCATAATGTTGCATCTGCTCCTTTGGAAGTTAAAGCATTAACAGAGTTATAAATTCCATTGCATAAATACAATGTACCAGCATTTTCGCCTTTTTCTATTACCAAGAATCCTTTGGTGACCTTCCAAGATTTATCTGTGAAAGTTGTCACACAACCTTCACTAGCTAACTGCCCTGTTGAAATCAACTTTTTCTTTAGATCTGGAACATGCCTTACCTCCTTTAGTAGCCATTGGTTTCCATTCTGTTGTTTTACAATAACCTTACCCATTCCAACAATTTTACAGGGTTTATCATCACCCAAACGGACTTGTCCAAAATCACCTTGAACATAGTCATGAAAATATTTCTTATCAGGTGTGGCAGGGAATGAGGCCCCTGAATCTACCACCTAGGAATTAGTAATATTTTCGAAAGAAAGAATCAAAGCATCTTGTAACACCTCACCTGTCACATTTGCTTCATGATTGTTTTCTTGTTGTGCATCTCCTTCTTTTCCCTTCCGAGATCTATAATCTTTCTTTAGGTGTCCTTTCTTTGTGCATTTCTAGCACACTATTCTCGATCTGGACTTGTATCTGTCTTTCCTTGATTTACTGCGATATCCTGAGCTCTTTACTCTTTCCATTTTTCTTCCCCTAGACTCTGCACTCAAAGCATTACCTGATGTCTCATTGGAGCTTTTCCATCGCATTTCCTTCCTAAGGATAGCACCAACAACATCATCAAACTTTAAAGTACTAGATCCAGAAACAGAGTTACTAATGGCCATTACTAAACCATTCCAATTTTCTGGCAATGAGCACAAGAATAACAAAGCTCTAACTTCATCATCAAAGTTTACCCCTACAGAACATAACTGACTTGTAACAGTATTAAAATCATTTAAATGATATGCAATAGATCCACCTTCCAAGATCTTCATATTAAATAATTGTTTCATAAGAAAAACCTTGTTTGAGGCTGAGGGTTTTTCATATACTTTCTCCAATGCCTAAATCAAACCCTTTGTCGTTGTTTCCTTCGAAATGTTGAAGGCGACCGACGCTACGAGGCACAATTGTACTATTCTGAGTGCCTTTCTATAGAGAAGATTCCATTCTTCATCTGTCATACCCATTAGCATCTTTGTTTTTCTACCCAATGGTAGGTGCAGATCTTTCTGATATAGATAATCTTCCATCTGCATCTTCCACAGCGAGAAGTTTTGGCCGTTAAATTTCTCGACCCTAAACTTACCATCTTCCGCCATTGCTCCCACTCGAACCAAGAACCCTTCTCTCCTGTGAGTTTGTCAACCAAATAGACCTTCAGCTCTGATACCAGTTGTTAGAAAATTATATATTACAGAGCAATAGAACACATAAAATATTGCAAAAATATAAACACAAAAAATGCATAAAACCAAAGAGACACAGATATATGTGGTTCAACCAGTTTGGGGGGTTCTTTTCACTCGAGATGGTTTTCTGAAGAAAATTGTGCCAGTTTGTTTCATTAAGCAGGTTGTCGGGGTAACTATTCCAACTGTCGTTTCTGTATTAAACTTCTACTAAGTTGGATTTCATCACCAACTAGTGTTTTTTAGTACGGGAAGTTACTGTTTGTGCGTGGTTTGAACTCTTAGATTTTTTTAGGCATGTGATTCAACTGTTTGTTTCTTTAGAGACTTTAAGTGTTTTTATTGAAATTTTCTTTGTTTGCATGTGATTAATTAATGTTTAATCGTGGCCGAATTACCAAGACAATCTTGTAAACTTCAGGGGAAACCTCTTGAGTATACACTAAGCCAACTTGAAGGGCTGCGAGCTCTCGTATCACCTATTGACGGTAGAGTTAGATCACCAGAAGCCGGAGAGTCATCTCTAATTGTTCATCCTAATTATCAAATACAAACAACAAAGTATATTTAAGAGCCAATTTCATTTTCCGAAGTTACTGGTAATATTTCTCCTTCCAGTGAATTAGTTGAAGAACTTGAAATATCTGAGCCTGACACTGAACTCGCTGTTTTGGAACCATCTTCAGGATTTGTTACTCCAACTTCTAGTGATCATAGTTCACCTAGGGTAAGAAATATAATTACTCAAAATCTTTCTTCTGGGCCCATTTATATTGAAGGACTTTTCAGTGCAGATGAAGACGTAACTCTTCCTGAAAACCATCAGACTTTAAATCTTAGGGAGCGTGAATCAATATTCTACAATGCTTTTAGGAGTGACGCTTGGTATTTATCATTGACAAATTTTTTAGAAAACCCAGGTCTTAGTTTTTCACCACCTCGAATTCCTTTTCATCCTACACCAAGAGGTTATTATCCTTCATTGATCATGTAAAGACAGACATCTATTTTTTCCAAATCACCGAAAACATTTTTATACGATGGTCCTTATGTTCCTTCGGGTTACCAGTCACTTTCTGGTACTTTTTCAGGAGAAACTCCTCGACTGACTAAACAAGAGTTATCATCTGGTGGTAATGGAACTCAAACATTGAACGCAGAGAAAATCTTGATGATGTCTGGTAGTATTCCAAATCCTCAACCTCAAGGTAGTTAGTTATCGCCTGGGTGGCAACCCCAAGGTAGTCAGTTACCGCCTGGGGGGGCAACCTCAAGGTAGTTAGTTACCGCTTGGGGGGAAACCTCAAGGTAGTCAGTTACCACCTGGAGGGCTACCTCCAGGTTTTCAACCTTCAAGACATTACATACCCCAAGGTCAACCCTAGACTCAGTATATTCCTCACGATGCTTATCAACCCCAAATTCAGTACGTGCCAAAAGGTTATCAACCTCAAGGTCAGTACCCAACTCAAGGTTTCCAACTACCTTCTGGTCAATCATTTTTACAAGGAGTCAGAAATGTACCACTTAATTATCAGCCCTACATTCAACCAGGTTATGTCCTCCATATGTACAACCTTTTATGGGTCCTTACCCCGGAATGAACATGGTGTGGAATCCATCTCAAACTCAACAGGCTATACAACCTAATGTGCAGTTACCTAATCAACTTGGATAGCCTTTGGTTTCTGGTCCAACCTAGCAACCTATCCAACCAACTATTCAAATCCTTGCACTTGGTTTAGTTCAGTAGCATGGGTCTAACACACCTCATACTCTGCCTCAAACTGCTGCAACTACTGCAACTTCTATTCAGCCTACAACACCTATTTCTAGAGTATCTATAGCTTCGGTTTTTACTATCCCTGCATCAGTGCAAATTCCTCAAGTCTCTATGCCACAGTCAAGACCCACAGTTCAGACTTCGGTCCAGATCCCTGCAGGACAAGCTAGTACAACTACGATTGCCACAAGTCAACCGCAATTTATCTATCAACCGTACCAAGGACAGTATCAATTTGGTCCTACTAGAAAAAACCTTGTTTATCAGTATCAACTGTATCCTGGCTATACTTATCAACAGCCTCAACAACCCCAGTTTGGTCCAGTTAATCTTGGTTTTCCAGGAGGTTATAACATTCCTAATGCAAATTTGATTCTAAGTTATCCTGGATATCCTCCTCATGAACTGGTCTCATTACTCAAGGTTTTTGTGACCCTAAACACAAGTTACCATTTATTGAAACTTTGGATTTACCTTATTTGTCGCACCTTACAAATGATCTGATTTTCTATCTTCTGTATTAGCTGCCAATGCCTAGTAAGTTGCCCAGTGATATCCCAAAATTCAAGAGTAAGTCAAGAGAGGATCCGTCAAATCACATTATGACTTATCACCTTTGGTGTGCATCTAATTCAATCATTGATGATTCAATTCGTTTGCGTCTTTTTCAATGAACTCTTATTAGTCTTGCCGCCAAATGGTACATTGAGCTACCATGATGCTCTTTTAATAATTTCAATCAGTTAGCCACTGCTTTCTTAACTCATTTTTAGTTTCTTGTTCAATACGACAATGGCACGGAACTGTTAAATTCACTGAAACAATCCACGTCCACATATATTTCTGATCATATTCATGAATGGCGACGTAGAAGGCGTTTAGTGAAAGTTTTCATCCGGATCAAATTTTAGCGGAATGGTTCATTAAATCATTGTTACCCAAAATCACTGAAGATGTCGCTAAGGGAGGAGTTATCACTAAAGAGCAAGTCATTGATCAGGCTCAGTACCTTGACCTCGTCTATACACAATTAGGTACTTTACATGAAAAAATCCTTGATCTTCCAAAACACGGTCAAATAACTGCAACTCTTTCAGGGTCTCATGCTGCTGATGGTATGGTTGGTTCAGTTAGTACTAAAAGTAAGAAGAAATCTTCAAAGAATTCTTCTCCTATAATAACTTTACATGATTCCCCGAAAGGAGATTCTTCCTCTGAAGTTTCTGCCGACATCCATGTCATAGAATCATCTACTACCAAATCAAAATCTAGTAGTAAAAAGAAGGGGAAGAAGAAAAACAAAAAAAAATCAAAAGATAGAATGGATAAAAATGAATCTACTGACAAAAAGGAAACCTCGCTATCCTTGTTTCATTTGAGACGAGGATCATTTTACCAAAGAATTCCCACATCGAGCAGAGGTTTCAAAATTCATTAAATGTTCTCAAATGTCTATTGTCTTGAAGGATCCCTTTCCTACTCAAGATAGTAAGATGATTGGTTATCCCTCGAATGCCTCAGAAGAACCCATTATGATGATGTCTCATGTCAGGATTGCAATGCGATCTCAAGATTATGGTAGTAAAATTCATGTTGGTGGTAAAGAAGTAGAATCTTCAAATTCAAACAAATCAACTACACCTCCTCTGGGTTTTGATCCACTACAGATCGAGAAACCCAACCCGAACTTAGTAATCAAACCGCTTGCTAAAGGTATATTTCATAAATCAGCTTTCAATCCACATGCGAGAGATACTTAAAATTACAACATTGTTGAAGAATTAGCTATTTCCCCTTCAGCAATGTCGGCTTTGGAAGTGCTGCAATCGTGCCGAGCACAGCGTAAATTACTATTGTCTACTATAGGAGATGTCGATATTCAAGATTCAAACCTAATAATCGTTGATTTAAATAATAGTACACCCCACCTACCTCATCAAATGGCTTTCCAGATTCCAATTTTAGTCAAAAACAGACCTTGCTTTCCGACTGTGATTGATGAAGGGGCTTCTCCATGTATTTTGTCGATCCAGTGTTGGAAATCGCTTGGTTCTCCCACACTCAATCAATCTCCAACAATTCTAAAGGCTTTTGATCGCTGAGGATTCCATCGTTTTGGTATTTTGTAGAATTTACCTATAGGGGTCGAAGGAAAAACTGTAAATCTAGATGTGGAAGTGGTTGATGCCCCTCTAGTTTACAACCTTCTCCTGGGTCGCAGTTGGTCTTATGCTATGACTGCTATTGTTTCATCAGTCTTTCAGCTTATCAAGTTTCCTCATAACAGAAAGGTCGTTATGATAGACCAACTGACTTATTTCTCATCCGACCTGTTATCACAAAAATCCACCCCTGATAGGCTGTTGATCAAGAAGACCTTGTGTAACTCTTTCAAACCAACTTTTGGCTAAGGCTTAGCCTCCTCAACCTGAGAGGGCTCTCTCACTAGGTTAAAGATGTTTGGTAAAGATTAGATGGCTAACTCTATGGATTGAAATCAAATGAAAATGTATAAATGGTTGAAATGCCAATCAACAAGCATCTATTGGGCTATGGAGTTAGAGTATGTTTTAGTACAATAGCAGATCATCTTACATGGAAGTCAGGGCATAAAGAGTTTTAATCTACCAGCAAAATAGAGACATGATATAGGAAACACAGTTTATGAACACATGAAGGAAGTTATAGAATTATCAATGAATTCTAAGTAACATGTGTTCATATCACTGCAAGTGAGCAAATGAAAAAATCCATGAGGAAATAAAACACATAAAACCCTCTCTGAATCATAAGTAGTAAAGCCAAACTTTTGCATTAACATAAAACATACAGTGTTCTGCAATAACATAATATGCCTTGTTTCTCTTGAAATTTTTCAACCCTTTGTACATCAGATGTTCTGCTATATATAGAATTCATGTAGATTCCTTCCTCCAGCATGAGGGGAATTCGAATTCCTCCTAAACTTACACCTATTGACACTTAAAACTAACTATTTAATACAAAAGACAGCTAACTAGCAATCCTAGAGACCTAATACAACAAGGAGTGTAACTCCTTATTATGATTATAACAACCTTATCTAAACATTTAAAGCCTTCTTTAACACCTATAACTCCATGAAGTCGAATTCGGTGGTGCTCATAACCCTCCAGCTGGCCCTTGATGATTCATCCTTTTAATGTTCCTAGAAACTAGGAGATTGTTCCTTGCTTTGTTCTAGCTGAAAAATAGGTCTTGGGACAAGCTCATATCTTCTCATAAAAAATGTATTTGGAAAAACTGAAGGAGGCTTTTGTGAACCAATTCATGCTGAACAAAAAACTCTCTTGGTTTTTTGAAACATCTTTCCTACTTCCCAGAATGAGTCTTTGAAACACAGGTGTAAAAATATGCTTGTGACAAATTGCACCTACAGCAGTTTCTTAGCACACGTTTAACCATGAATTTCTCCCACGTCATAATGAATTTGAAGAAACTAAAAGAGGTTTTTGTATTTTATCATCTTAGGAAGAAAATCCTCTTTCATTTTTCAAAATTGAGTTCTCAACTGCTTAGGGATCTCCTTGGAAGTTGACTGCTAGAAACAAGGAGACAGATTTCCTCCTGTTTAGAGTTTCATCCTTATGCTTGTCTTCGAATCCTTATGTTGACCATGTTGTCTCTTTTAATCACATGCATGCATTAAATTAACCATAGACCCTGCTCAAATACTTGTGCTAAGACGAATAACTCCTTTAATGCTGCTTGATGTCTCATAAACAATACTAGCTATGAAATAATGACCATTTTCATAACATAGAGTTTGGAGTTCATGGATGTCCTCCCCTCACTTGATTTGCCCTTGCTTGATGTTCAAAACCTGTTAGTAATCCTTTGCAGCAGCCCATATTCAAGAAGGGTTCCTTTTTCTTCTCAAAATTGGCCCACAAAATCATGATGTGCAGCTACAGCAGTTTCGTAGCGCACATAGTGTATTTTTGTGAGTTTGCACTACGAAAACTCCTAGTTAATTTCGTAGTGCATGTAATTTTTGAAACAGCCTTAACACGTGACACTTTGAACAAATGTGGGACCAATGGTGGGTAAAACAAGATTGTTGACCATATTTAACAAAGGGAACAAGACTCTATCCTTAAAAGAAACAATGAGAATGACCAAGACCAATTCTTCCTTACCTTACCCTTTTTCTTTGAAATATTTTTAGTGATAACACGACCCAGCCTCTACAGATAGTATTCAACACATTGGTAAAATGACTATCCCTTACAAGGATGTTGGCGTAGGTTTGATTAAAGATTCTGGTTTACTAGGAACTTTTTCCTTCCCTCCTCCTAACATATCGCCTTCTATTGCAATATTCATATGGTTTCATTGAATATTATAACTTTTGATGATCCTTGGATCGTACCTTCTGATTCTGAGGTGGATTCATTTGATGGAGAGATGCCTTTGAGTCCCTTTGAAATTGTGTATCAAGTTGTACAGTCATTTTCTGATTCTTATTCAACCGAAACTGATCCAATGAATGTGGTCCATGGGGAATCACTTTCGATATCAACCTCAGATACAACAAAACTTTATGATCCTATTCATACTGATTAGTAGATTCATGAACTTTTGTCTATTGATGATTTACTATGGGAAGATATTCATCATCGATCTTTGTTTTTACCTGAGCTTGATCATTTTGAAAATGATTTTTCCTCTATTTTTACTATTGACTATATTAAAGAACCACAAAATCCATTGCAACATTCTGATTCTGAGTTAAATTTGGAAAATATCTCTCGAATGGTTCCAATTGACATTTTAGTTAAGCCAGGAATTATTGAAAACATTCATATAGGTGCTTCCTATACGGATGATGAAATCCAAACTTCTAAAGCTCTATTTCAAGAATTTTGTGACGTGTTTTCCTAGTCATATGAAGAAATGCCAGGGATCAATCCATTAATTGTTGTCCATGAAATTAAGACTTACCCAGATGCATCCAAGAAAAGCCACTAGTATCAAAGCCGAATTTGAGAAATTACTTCGTGCAGGTTTATCCAATTCCTTTAACCGATTGGGTATCAAATATTGTTCCTGTCAAAAAAAAATAAGGAACGATAAGAGTATGTATCGACTATAGGGATCTTAATCGAGTTTGTCCTAAAGACAATTATCCAACGCCCTATATTGATCAAATTATTTATGATTGTGCAGGCAGTGAAATGTTCTCCTTTATGGATGATTTTTCTGGTTACAATCAAATCAACATACTCCCTGCTGATCAACCTAAAAAAACTTTCATTTGTCCATGGGGGACATTTGCTTATTGCAAATTACCCTTTGGATTGAAGAACACTAGAGAAACTTTTCAAAAGGCTATGTCTTACACATTTCATGACATCAAGCACATTGTATAGCCTTATCTCAATGATTTACCTGCCCATTCATCGCGTAGAGCTAATCATCTCACTCATTTACGAGCGATTTTTGTGAGATGTAGGCATTATCGAATTCGGCTAAATCCACACAGATGTATATTCTGTGTAGAAACGGGTTGCTTACTAGGATTTGTCATTTCAAAGGCTGGCATTCGTGTCGACCCCTCGAAGGTTGAAGCTATCGTCAATCTACCTCCTCCTTCGACTCTTCGCCAACTCCAAAGTTTGCAAGGGAAAGCAAACTTTTTACATTGTTTCATTCCTAACTACACCAAGATAACGAAAGGTTTACGAGGTTGTTAAAACATAATATTCCATTCTTTTGGGATGAGATCGTTGATCAATATTTTGATGCACTTAAACACGTGTTAACCCATGCGCCGTTACTGCATCCTCCCAATTACTTTTTGTATCTCGTCGCTTCTCATTCCACCATTGGCATGGTTTTAGTTTAGGAAGATCAATTCAAAAATGAACATGTGATTTACTATCTTAGTCAAAATCTGCATCTGACTAAGCTTAAATATTCACATGTGGAGAAATTGGCCTGGGTAGTTTTCCAAGCTATCCAAAGCTTTCGTCATTGCATCTTATTACGCAAAACCACAGTAATTTCTGACTGTAATACTATGATGTATATCTTGACTAAATAATTGCTAGGGGGCAAGTATTCCAAATGGATAGTTATCCTGCAGGAATTTGACTTGGAATTTGAAAAATCCAAGGCAAAGAAATATTTGGGTTCTGCTAAACTGATGTGTGATTTCCCGCGTACTGATACTGAAACTGTGGCAGAGCAGCCCATTACAAATGAATCCTTGTTTCTTATTAGTAATCTTGATCCTTGGTATGGAGATATTATTGTTTATTTCCAAACCCAATCTTTTCGGCCTGAAATCTCATGATCTCAGCGACGGAAAATACATTTCCAATCCCAACAATACAATATTATTCATGATACATTTTATCGTCGTGGAGCGGATTTTGTTTTCCAACATTGTCTAACTCATGAAGAAGCTGAAAAGGTTCTGAATGACTATCATTCTGGAGCATGTGGCGGTCATATGTCTGGCTTGCCACAGCCCAAAAAATATTGAGCGCTGGTTATTTCTGGCCATCCTTATTCAAAGAATGTGTCCATGCAATCCTGAAATCTTTGATCATAAAATGCATGCTCCACTTGCTCCTCTTCACCCTATAATTGATGTCCATCCTTTTGCAAAGTGGGGTATTGACTTTATTACATGTGACCCTCACTCAGCCGGGGGGCATGCCTATATTATCCTAGCGGTAGATTATTTTACTACGTGGGCTGAGGCAATGCCTACATTTTCGGCAGATGGCAAGACTGCTGCAACTTTCATATTCAATCATATAATTTCTATATTCAATGTTCCTCAAGCTATTATCACTGATCATGGAAGTCACTTTCGAAATATCATGATGACTGAACTGATAGATCAACTTGGCCTGCGCCACGATAGTTCTACTCCGTATTACCCATAGGCTAATGGTCTGGTTGAGCTATCAATAAATTTTTAGTCACTATGATCAAATGAATCATTAGTATTCATAAGTAAAATTGGCATACCATGCTATATTCAGCACTTTGGGCATATTGGACCTCAATGAAAACATCGATTGATTTCACTCCTTTTCAACTGGTCTACGGTTTGGAAGCAGTGTTACCTATTGAATGCGAAATTTTGTCATTACAATTAGCGATATAATTACTCCTAGCTACTTCTGAAGAAGAGAAACGTTTTTTATACTTAGCTCAACTAGATGAGAATTGGCGCACTACTGCAATAGCAAACGAGACTCATGCGAAACGAATGAAAGCTCAGTACGACAGAAGTGTTACACCTCATAATTTTTCAGAAGGAGACCTAGTTTTACTATATGATCAAGCAAATGATAAGCTAAGGGCTGGAAAATTTGTACCTATGTGGGATGGTCCTTACATTATTAAGCGAAAGCTGAAAAAAGGGGCTTATGAACTGAGAGATTTTGACAGTGTCTCTTTGGGTAAACCCAGAAACAGACTTTATCCGAAAAGATATTATGTTTAAATTTTGTGTGGAGATTTTTTGTTAGATTAGTTTCTTTACAGCTGGTGTATTTTAGATTAGAAAAGTGCGCCTAGTTTAGAGAGGGCTCTTATCACTATTCCTGCTTATCTTGATTTTACTCTTGATATTGCATATGTCGACGTCTCTTCAAACATACATTGGTTTTGTTGATGGTGCTTGTCGTAGTACACGAAAATTTCTTCTACAGCTTGGGTTATCTATTCACCCTCTGATTAGTTAGTGTCTATGCATGGAGTAAGCCTTGGTCAAACAATGAATAATATTGCAGAGTATAATGCAATGATTGAGTTATTATTTGAATCCATCTCATTTGGGATTCAGAGTTTGATTGTTAGGTTGGATTTTGAAATCGTTGTATTACAGCTTAACAGGGTTTATGCCATTAGAAATCCAGTGTTATTAAGGTTATTTTTGAGAGTTCATCTCTTGGAACGTGAATTTGATTACATTGAATATCAGCATATTCCAAGACATTTAAATACATTAGCAGATGCAGTTGCTTCTAGTATGATAAATAGACATTTGCAATAATCAAAACAGTAAATTTAATAACATTCGATAACATGTTACATGAGATACCCTGTAATAATGATATATCATAGCATAGAAGTGTGTTTCAAAATATACATCGTCTTCGATCAGAAGTTGAAAAACACCTTATGATCGGCAAAAATGATAATACAAAAAGACAAAAATGTCGTGAGTCTACAAAATCGATCATCCTGTCCCTGGTGATGATCACGATAAGAAAAAACTGCTCAGGCCACCCTACATAAGAACCTCCTAAAAGGTCCTGGGACCCCAATCACATATCTTTGTAACCTAAGTGGAATATAATCTATATCACTCTCTGGAATATCTAGTGTCAAGCGCTCTATATGATGCTCCAAGTCGGTCAGGATCTCAGTTGATTGGCCCTATGTGGCTGGTGCTACTGCAGCTGGGTGTCTCCTCTTGTAAGGCTAGAGAGCAGCTAGTGGTCGTGGACCCACATCTGCATTTAAACTTTTGATTGTCAGTTTTGAACAATTTAAAACAAAAAAATTTAAAACTTAGAAAGTTTTGAAAATGGTTTTTACCTGAATCATCCCATTGCTCTCTTAGTGGAAGAATCATGTCTGGATCACCACAGTAATCCATCCCAGTGTATGGAAAGTCCTGAATCACAAAAAGTTGGTTGTTCAACTAACGAAAATATGTAGGCAGAAATCGAACAACCACTATGCCCTCAGTGTGACGGGCCATCAAAGCAACCCAACGAACCATTCTAGGCTCTTGAGGAAGACCAGCATCAACAGGAATATGTTGCGGGGCTAACATGGGGATCCTCTCTAGAGCAAAGGTGACTACAATAAATCCATATCCAAAGTTCTTCAGATGTCCATTATTTTCTCTAGTTAGTTGGTGTAGTGCCCACCCTAGTTTCCTGACTTTAATATGACATTACCTGCATACTTTAGTCTATGAGTAACTCAGGCTGAGGATCCAGAAACGTGACTCTATTATCAGCGAATGTGATGGTTATGTATGTTCTCTATTAATATTATGATTACGATATAATTAATGGTTATGTGTATTCTCTATTGATATCATGATGGAGGTATTCCCTATGTTAGCTACTTACATTAGTCTAGTTCACAATGAACGGTGATGTGAATGACCAGGTGATGGTAATTAATGCTATTATGACAATGACTAACACTGAAAAACCTGGTTACTGATTATTATTGAGTATGGAAGGAAAACCACCAGAGGCACTCGCACATGATGAGTTGACGACATCTGGTTTGATGAAAATTTATATTATTTGATCTTTGAAATTCTAATCGATTTTGAAACCAGATATATATGGCTATCTATAATCGGATGATATGTTAATGGTTGCAGGCACAGATGAGTTGCTTGGCCGAATGACTCACATATGGGTGATGGGGTTGTAC
>APFE031625073.1:206318-252562 GCA_000404065.3 Pinus taeda | reverse complement strand
CTTTATTCTTCTTCTTACCCTTCTTCTTCCCACCGTTTTTTGATTTGACCGTAGATGTCTCTACGGCGTGAATATCGGCGGAAATTTCAGGAGAAGATTCACCTGTCGGGGAATCAGGTAGGGTGATTGTGGGAGAAGAATTCTTTGAAGATTTCTTCTTACTCTTTGTGTTCACTGTACCGATCATACCATCAGCGGCATGAGATCCCGAAGGATCAACAGTGATTTGATTTGAACTTGGAAGATCTGGGATCTTCTCGTGTAAAGTACTCGACTGAGTGTAAACCAAGTCAAGGTACTGTGCCTGAGCAATTACTTGCTCCTCAGTGACTACACCGGCCTTAGCAACATCTTCAGTAATCTTCGGTAACAATGATTTAACAAACCATTCAGCTAAGATTTGGTCTGAGATAAAAACTTTCACTAACCTTCGTCGACGTCTCCACTCATGAATATGATCGGAAATATAGGTGGACGTCGATTGTTTTAGTGAAGTTAGTAACTCCGTGCCGTTATCATATCTGACCGGCAACTAAAAATGAGTTAAGAACGATGTGGTTAACTGGCTAAAATTGTAAAAAGAGGCCCGTGGTAACTCAATGTACCACTTGGCCGCGAGACCAATGAGTGTACGCTGGAAAAGACGTAAGCGGATCGAATCATCCGAGATAGAATTTGATGCACACCAGAGGTGGTAAGTCATCACGTGGTTTGACGGGTCCTCTCTAGACTTACCCTCAAACTTGGGTATGTCACTGGGCAACTTATTCGGCATTGGCGGCCAATACGGAAGATAATTGATTGGATCGTTCGTTAGGCGGTCAAGTCTGGTAAATCCAAAGTTGCGATAAAAGGCAATTGCCGGTTTGGATCTCTAAAACTTGGGGTCACTAAACCAGCCCCAGGAGGAGGATATCTAGGATAACTTGGAACAGGAATCGCATTCGGGATATTGTATCCTCCCGGAAAACTAGGATTAACCGGACCGTACTGGGGTTGTTGAGGTTGTTGATAAGTGTACCCAGGATACGGTTGATACTGGTAGGTTGGTTGTTGAGCAGCAGGACCATATTGAGGTTGGTACTGTCCCTGGTGAGGTTGAACAAATTGAGGTTGAGAAGTAACAACCGTACTTCCTACAGGCGTCTGGACTGTAGATCCAGACTGAGGTAAAGAGGTCTGAGGAACAGAGGCAGGAACAGTAGAAACCGGAGCTGCTGATACTCCAGAAGAAGATGGGGTAGATGGAGAAGATGTTGTAGTAGCCACAGCAGACGTTTGAGGCGGAGTACGAAGTGTACTAGGCCCAGCCTGAGAAACTACAGAAGATGCAGAAGCTGAAGTCGTAGACTGGAAGGGTTGTTGAGATGGACCAGCGGCCTGTCCAGGTTGGGAGGATGACTGCACATTCGGTTGCAACATATGCGGATTTTGAGAAGGATCCCAAACCAAATTCATTCCAGGGTATTGACCTTGAGGATATGGAGGTCCATAACCGGGTTGAGGGTAAGATTGATAATACGGCTGACCTGAAGGCAGTTGATACTGGCCTTGGGGTTGATAAACCTGAGGCACATACTGATACTGGGGTTGCTGCCCTTGAGGTACATAAGAATATTGACTCTGGGGTTGATATTGATATGAAGGTTGACCTTGGGGTACATAAGAATACTGGGGTTGACCCTGGGGCACATATTAGGCCTGGGGTTGACCTTGAGGAAGGTATTGTCCCGTAGGGACATACTGTCCTTGAGGTTGCCCCCCAGGCGCAAATTTAGCACCCTGAGGTTGCCCCCCAGGCAGATAAGGAGTACCCTGAGGTTGCCCCCCGGGCGCATATGGAGTACCTTGAGAATGCCCCCCAGGAGGTAACTGACTGCCTTGAGGTTGACCTGACATCATCAAAATTTCCTCTGCACTTACCTGACTATTACCATTACTTCCAGCTAATAACTTCTGCTCGTAGGGACGAGGAGATGCTCCTGAAAAAGTACCAGAAATGGACTGATACCCAACAGGAACAGACGGACCGCCGTATAAATAGGTTTCTGGAGATGACAGACTCGACATATATGCAGGAGGAGTAAAAACTCTAGGTGGAAAAGGAAAACGAGGTGGATAAAAACTAACTGAGTTGTCCAAAAAATTGGTCAACGAAAGATACTAAATAGTAGCTCGAGGGGGACTGTAAAATATAGACTCACGCTCTCTGAGATCGAGAGCAAGTAGATCTTCTTCACGATAAGAAGTGCCTAGATCTTCTTCTGGGGCAAGTTCTTCAATAGAAATCAAACCAGAAGGAAGATTTTCGGTGATGACTCTTTCTACCTTAGGTGAACCAGGAACACTAGAAGACGGAGTAACAGGTTCAGATATTTGAGGTTCTTCACCTATATCACCGGTAGATGCAACACTACCAATAAGCTCGGAAACCCCAACAACTTCAGGATCGTAGCCTGTTTCTAGACTTTGGTAATTTGGGTGGACTACCAATGAAGACTCTCCTTCTTCAGGTGGACTTACTCTACTGTCGCCAGGAGTTACAAGGATTTTTAATCCTTCGTAATAAGGCCGGTCCTCTTCAGGAGGTGCACCCCGTGCTCTACGGGATCGCCTCAACAATTCGGCCACGGTAACAACTTCAGGAGACTCGCCCCGAAGTCTACGGGAGCGTCTCGATGATTCAGCCACATATAAAAACTTTTAACTACTACACACGAAAACAAAATAAAATCTCAAGAAAAACACCTAAAGTCGCTAAAGAACCAATCAATTTTGAAACATATGCCTAAAGAATCTAGGGCGTCAAACCGAACACAAACAATAGCTTCCAGACCAAAAACACTAGTTGGTGATGAAATCCAACCTCGTAGGATTCAGTACAGAAATAGCGGGTGGAACAGTTACCCTAGCAACCTGCTTAATGAATAGACTGGACCAAGTTCCTCCACTTTAACCGTCTCGAGTGAAGTGAACCCACCAGAAAATCCAAGTGAGTCTAGCCGACGTCTGCTCTAGGTACAGTGGGATCTTCCCTCCACCGTCACCTTGGGTAGAATCCTAAGATAATGGTCACTAAGGTCACCAACAGCAACAAATACACCCTGGGGAACAGTCTACACTCCGACAGCACGCAAGGTCAGAGTATCAAGCTCAATCCCCTTACCGGCTCCTTGACAACAATCCAAGGTTTACCGATAAGTGACCCCTGGCTCCTCGACAATAATCCGAGGTTTACCGTTTGTAATACATGCGTGTCTGGCGTCGTTCCCAACGAGGGAGGATTGATCCCCTCACTAGTTCGGACACGAGCTCGTGCTTCTCCTTTAAGAGGAGCTTTCCCAGAGTATAAATGCAAATGTTGGATTTATCCTATCACAAGATAAGCTACTTGTTTGGTTTTGTAGTCTTGGAGAGTTAATTACTCTCCTACTCCAAGACACTAGCCTGATCTATAATGGTGCTTCAAAGCCCTAGTAAAAGAAAAATTGCTAAGTTGATTTTACTTTAAGCGTTAATTTTATGGCTTTTCTTCAAGACAAAAGGTAGTGGAGATGAAACTGATGGTGTGTAGACTCGACTCAAATCCACTAAAAAGATTCACCTAGGATGATTTACACTACTTTTTCTTTTTCAATGAATTCCCTAGCTAAGAGAGTTGGAGAATGCAAACTTTGATAAAAGCAAATTTCTTAACAGATAATCAAAGAAACAATCTCTTTATCTTTTCCAAGCATACAACACATGACCACTCATTACTTGCACGAAAATTCCTTTCTCTTTCAAAATACTTCAAACGCTACTTAAAACAAACTTTGCAAAGGAGATGTTTTTGTAATTTTCCTATTTAACAAAGCATATAAAACTATTTTAACAAAAGCAATTTCAAAATTTATAAAAATCTATGAAAAACTCACTCAAAAGCAATCAAAAGGAAATTTACCTAAAAGAAAATCTAAAGAGGCAAAAGCCTACTAAGATGATTCCAGGTTGTTTTACTCGGTAACAATCAAACCAAGGACCAGTTCATGCAGAATCATAAACCAGTCAAAAACAAAAATCAAACTCTTTTGTTCGTTTCTTAAGAATAAAATTCACAACTTCAATCAACAAGCTACTTCGAAATTCCGCAAAGAGACAACAAAAAGGTAGGTTGCTCACACAGGTAGACTTTATGACAGGTCCGACTCCTAAGAAGGCTGATAAAACCAGAGAGATCCAAGGTTTCACAACTTCTAAAGTCAAAGTCACTACAGGACCAATGCAAAAATCAAACCCTAAGGCTAGAACTTCTATGAATTTCACTAAAACTCTTGACGCTAACAAAAAAAGTTCAGGTGAAGATCTCTGACAGATAACCAGTGGATCTGGGCAGTAAAAACTAATGAAAGACAAAATCTAAGGGAAAAAATGGAAAAAATGGAAATTTTCTCAATTTTTGACAGGGTACGCAGGCAGCCTGTTTGCACAAGTGCGTGCACGCTCTGTGTACAAAGTTGCAGTTCGTACAGATACACACTATGCTCAACTCAGAGGGTGTGTACTACTGAAAAATTAAGAAAAACTAAAATCTAACTTAACTCTAAGCTAGCCCACCCAAATACACAGTGAAACAGCCAAAAACCAAAAAAGAAATGGCTCTTTTCAGATCAAAGTGTCACACAAAGGAAAAATCAATCACATTAATGGATTCCCCAGTGGAGTCGCCAATTTTTCATGCGGAAAGAGTTAATCTTGCGAACAAAACCAACCTCCCTAGAAGCCTAAGACTTTCTAGTGACAAGCAAGACAATTAAGAGCAATCCTTCTCTAAACATGCATTTACCATACAAGAAATCAAGTGTTTTAGATCCTACCTGTATTCCAACGCTATTGTAGTAGTCCAGCCTCATTGATCCGGATGAGCTCCTCCTTCACTTCGAAACCTGCACTCACTAACAATCAAACGATTACATAGCACCTAAATATCTCATAAAATAAAACATATTCAACATACAGACCAAGGAGTATATGAAGCAACTCATTAATAACAAATTGTTGAGAAGAATGGACTTATTTGTATTAATAGGAAACAAAAGAAACCATTACAACCTGAGCCTTGGTGTTGTGCAAGTTCCTCCCAGGGTCCAGCAAGAGTTTTCCTTTACTTTGATAAGCTCACCCACTTCCAAATGAAACAAGAAAAGATGGGAATCTCTCCTCACAAGCTTCTACAAGGAAGTCCTAATTCCAGCAGCATCTACCCTTTGGAATGTTCAGCTTTCAACCTCCCCTCCTCTGGTCCAATGCCTGTATTTATACTGTTCTAGAGGAAGTTAATCAGGTGCACCATCAATGGGATAAGCCCCTCTTTTGGATGGGGTAGCTCCTCTCTTGATGGGATAAGTTCCTCTTTCATAGGGATACATGAACCATCTGGAGGCGCTCAATACATGTCAAACAATCTTCTAGAATGCTCTAGAAATGACCACAAGTAACTTTTTTAAGATGAAACTCGCGCCTTTTGACCTTTACAGGAGTACGCAACCATCCCTTGACATACAGAGCGTACAAGTACGCAGGTATAATGAACTTGGGATGCGTACACGTAGGTAAGGTAGAGAGAAACTGCGTACCCAGAGATAAACATGTTTTTTAATGACTTTCTCTCTTTCTTGGAGTTTGACATGGAGAGTAGAGGTATAAGGCTTGCCAAGGAGGATAGCATGACTGTTGATGGAGCCATACTAACTGCAAATAGTCATGGTGACAAGTTTTAGTGTAACATGGTCGGTTTGGCAATGGCACAGCCGGTGCATGATCTGATATACTTCCCAACATCCTGTCGAAGATGCGGCCAATAGAAATACTTTTGCAACACTGCCACCATTTTCTCGACCCCGAAATTCCCAGCAGCCCGACTGTAGTGTGCTTCCCAAATCATCTTGGCACGCTCACTTGAAGGAACACAAAGGTGACCAAGGTGGCATAACAGGGCATCCTGGAGGTACAACATGCTAACCCTCCAAGAGTGTCTAGTATGTGTGGCCGAATTGGGTCACTTTTGTAGAGAAGTGGCCAATCAAAAGTCTCGTGCCCACAAGAGTTGAACACGGTGGTTAACGCCATGATCGGTGGTCGACTAAGGCAATCTGCAACATTATTGGTGTTGCCATTCTTATACTTGATATTCAAATGGAACTGTTGCAGGTATGTAGACCAGTTCTGATGGCGATCATTCTGCAATTTCCCTTGGGTCTGTATGAACTGCAGGGGTTGGTGGTCTGTGTGGATGACTATTTCCTTCCCCAAAATGTAATGCTTCCATTGTCGACAGGCCCGCATAATGGAATACATCTCTTTTTCATAAGTGGGATACTTCCGGACTATGTCTGGAAGTGTCTCACTGTGATATGCCACTAGATGCCCATGTTGATTAAGGACTGCCCTAATAGCATTGTCAGAGGCATCTGTCTCGACCTCAAATGGTTGTTGCAAATATGGTAACGCAAGCATTGGTGTCATGCATAGGTGATATTTCAACTCTGTGAATGCCTTCTGTTGAGATTCAGACCAAAAGAATTTTGCTTTCGCTCCTCCCTTGGTGACTTGACTCAAGGGCCAAGTGAGCTCTGTCAGAGTGGTTGGAGATGGCCTATCCCAAATGACTTGGATCTTGGTTGAATCCACATGCACCCCCTGTTCAACAATAATGTATCCCAGATACTGAACATGGGTCATGCCAAAAGTGCATTTCTCCAAATTGGCACATAGTTTGTGTTGCCGCAGTGTTTGGAGAACTTATTGGATGTGGTGGAGGTGCTCTTCCCAACTCTGGCTAAAGATCAGGATGTCATCCAAGTATACCACTACGAATGAGTTGGTGAATGGCCACAAGATGTCATCCATTAGCCTCATGAAGGTTGCAGGAGCATTCCTCAATCCGAAAGGCATAACCAACCATTCGGAAAGGCCCTCCTTGGCTTTGAAGGCAGTCTTCCACACATTAGAGGGTTCGATTGGTACCTAGTGATATCCTAACTTCAGATCGATCTTGCTGAAATATTTTGCCCCCTTTAGTTGGTCCAGGAGGTCATCAATCCACGGGATCGAGTACCTATTACGGATAGTGATCTTGTTCAACGCTTAATAGTCAATACAGAGTCTCTAAGTTCCATCCTTCTTCTGTACCAACACGATCAGGCTCCCACAAGGCGATGAACTCAGATGGATGTGACCTTTCTGCAGCAGCTCCTGAAACTGCCTCTTGATTTCATTTTTCTCCAAAACGGAGCACCAATAGATTGGTCCATTGGGTAGCGGCACACCTGGGGTCAGATCGATGGAGTGCTTGACATGATAGTGTAGAGGAACCCCTGTGGGGGAGGTGAAGATGTCCTCGTACTCCTCCACGACCTTGTCCATCTACAGTTGTCGTGTGGAGGGGCCCTGTCTGGAGGTCGTGGCCACCGTCTTCTTCTTTCCTTGAGCGCGTATCATTAGGAAAACAAATTTCCTGGTTTTGGAAATGAGCTTACTGCTTTGTTTTGCAGTAACTAAAGAGATGGCGGTAGGCGGTGCTACCTCCGGTATCCTACACAACTTATTTCCCAATGTAACAATAACAACACAGGGCCTTGATTCATACACAGCATGTTGCTTCCACAAGTATGGTTATCCTAATAATACATCACAAACTTCAAGGGGAGAAATGTCACATAATACCCCATCCATGAAGGGCTTGATGTTGTATGGAAGGTGACACTGCTGGCTCACGCGAAGATCATGTCCTTGGTGAAGCCACCCGATGGTGTACAGTTGTGGATGTGTTATGGTCAGTAAGCCCAACTGCTTCACGACCTTTGTTGTCGACAATGAACTATAGTAGGGATCCCTTTACCCACATCAGGGAGTGGAAGAGACTCTCCTCCTCCTCTGGATCTTCGGGTTCCTCCTTCTGTATCTTCGTGGTGGCAACAGTGGCGTTGGGCTCCGCATCGATAATCTGCCTCCCTTTGTCATTCCCCTTGTCGGGTTCTGACTCAGAGTTGAAACATGCATCTGATTCTAAAACCTTTAGCACGGCCACCAATGACTGCTTGGCCCGACACTCACTTGTGTTGTGAGTGGAGCTCTTATGGAACTCACACCACTTTCTCGTGTCCATTTTCAACTTCATGGCACTATTCTTTGCTTGCATATTTGGCGGGTTGTCTTGGGCCGTCCCACCTTGGCTTTTTCCTTTGTTCTGCAGTTTGGGACTTTCCCTTGCTTCGAATTCACAGATCCAAAGTCTCGCTTCTTCTGTTTAAACTTTTGCTCCACCTTGACAGTGTATCGGTATGTCGTGCTGAGCGAGGAGATGTTCAGGAATTTTATTTCTTCCTGGATGTACTTGTGCAAGCAATTGTGGCATTTGAGTACCAAATTTTGCTCTGAATATTTGATACCCAACTTTGTTCGAAGGGTATGGAAAATATTGGTAAACTCTGATATGTCTTGGTCCCTTCCTTGCTGCAGTGTGGTCCACTTTATGTATTGATCCTCATAGCTTCCTACAGGGTAGTACTGCTCCTTGATGGCATCCCAGAATGAATCCCAAGTGGGTGCGGTTGAAAATAGTGAGCCTGTACTTTCATCCTTCAGCTCGCAGTAGGTTTCCCACTAGTCCTTGACATGGGGGGCTACTTTAAGAAGAGCAAAAATAATCTTTTATTGACTGGAAAAATCATGAACAGAAAAATAACCCTCTAGCAAATTTAACCATTTATCTACATCATCTGTGTCTATTTGACCCTCAAAGATGGGGATTTTCAAATTAACTTGTACCTTAAAGGGTGTGGTGTTTCCAGAGGAGCTGCTAGAAGCCAATGCGTCGCCTCTGGGTAGCCGCTGAAGGATCTGGGCAAAGTTTTCCATCATCGCGTTCCTTTTTCGCTCAAGGGCTTCTTCGAGAAAGATTTGGATAGGATCTCCTACCCCCTCATCTTTATTTTCATCCGCCATAGGAGGCTGTAAGGATTTGTGGGGCTGGTCTTGCAAAGGTTCGACCAGTTCAATTCTTAACTCCTTATATCCCGACCTCGTTGGGGACATGAAAAGAAAAACAGAGAAAAAAAAGTAGACTGCTCTGATACCACTGATCCGGATTTAAATAGGAATTCAACAAATTACAGAGATAACCATAAACACAGAGACGTAGCAGAAATAATACTTCATTCCATTAATGTAAAATACTGAAATATGCTTACAAATAGAAATGGAAATAAACCAGCTAGGGCGATGGTAGCTTATCTCTGAGAAGAGATGTGGCGGATACATGCCTCTGAACTGTGTTGCAATGAGGCTCGAATGCCTATTTATTGTTGAGAAACAATGGAAAACCCTAAACATCCAAAAAATTAACCTTAGAAGATGAAACGCCAGATTGTGGGATCTGTTTGGGTAAATTGGTACATCAACTTCCTGGGGTCGTAAATTGGCATATGATCTTCATTTGATGCGCACAATATCTCGTTAGAAATATCTATCCGAGAACTACAACTTTGGGAAGAGAAAAATTGGTCCATAGACCCATGTTGCTCCCAATTTTCCTAAAAAACATCGTTTAGGCCCTCAAAACGGCTTCGGAAGTTCAGGACCCGAAAAACTGCAAAAAATAGTAAGTTGTGCTACAATTAAGGAAACTGAAAAAGATAAGAGAAACAATGGTGGGGGTCCAAGTGGATTTGGTAGGTGGCCACCAATATCCACTTGGATCAATATCACATGAAAATAATGTTCATGTGATACAAAGAAGGATGTCAAAATAAGAGTTAAGGACTTAGATAAAATTGGGAAAATTCTTTATTTTTCACAATGAAAAAGATCTTGTTGCATCCAAAAAAATAATATGGGTGTGATGTAGTGCACCAAGTTATTTTTTGGTGTGATACACCACACGAGAAAACATTTTGGAGATGCAATGAGTTATGTCGCATAGAAGAGGAAATCATTGTGACATATTGCTAGAAAGACCTTTCCTACAATGCTATAAGGAAGAAATTCCCTCTCACAAGCTAAAATTTGTCTAATGGTGTGACAAGGCATAAAGAAATAAATATATTTGTGATATCTTATGTGAAAATAAAATTCTTTATGCGATAAAGAGAAGAAAGAATAAGGAAAGATACAAGAAAGGAAATAGAAGGAAAAAGATACAAGAAAGGGAAAACTCCCTTTATCATGAGAAATATTTTCTAGATGAAATACATTACATGAGAAAAAAAAATCAATGTGATAAATCACAAGAAAGGAAAACTTATTTTCATGCAATAAAGGAAGAATAGTTCCCTTTTATCATGAGAAATTTTTGTGTGATACATTGCATATAAAAAATGCTTCCAACAAGAAGATAGGAGAAAGGAGGACCTTTATCTTGGTAGAAGAAAGTCCTTGAATGTGCCACACACACATGTAAATGAAAATGTGTGTGAAATGGCACAATGAAGGAATTTTATATTGTGTGATAAGGGGAGATAGAGCCTCTTCATGGAGAAGAAATTTTTGAATAAGTGACACATCACAAAATGAACGTAATTTGGGATGTGATACATCATGTTGATGGAATTATCTAGTGGTTCAATGAACCATATCACATGAAAAATAAATTGATGTGATAGAGTCCACGATGGCCATCTTGAGTGCAAGTACCCATGTGTACCCATGTTGCATCAGCGAGGAATTCCATAGAGGTATGCTAACAAAAGAGAGGGAGGATGCCTAAGGAACTTTGGAGGGTCCCATATTTTTGTCTGGAGTTTGGACTTGAGTAAGAGTACAATGATTGGAAAGCTCTTGATGAGCAGAATGCATCCATAATATCATAAATTTCCTTAGAGTGGCGCTTAGAAGGGATGATTTAAAGGAAAATTTTGTTACCTACGTCCCTCATACCACAAGCTAGGTGGTTTGGTATGTTACACACATACTATACATGGAAATACATGTTTTTGTTTAACAATATTTAAGAATCCAAACCAACTATAAAGAGAAAAATAAAATGGCATAATTGATATTTATTATTTGGAAGTAACACATGAAAGGATATACAATCCAACATTTGTAGTATCTATTGTAGACTTGGAAATCGTGTAATTATTACCACAAAATGATAGTTTGGCACCAACATTAGGAACATGAAATGAAGATAACCAAGTGTCATACAAATCATGTTTGTATTAAGCTTCATATTTACTTTGCGTGTGGATAGGAAGACATAATTCATACTTCCCTCCAAGAATTGAACCACCATTAGTGTGTATGCGTGTACTTGGTTTGTTTTGATCTCAAATTATACTTCTTAGATTTCCTAGTAGAAATGTTTATGGTAGTATTGATATCATACTTTAGCTCACAAGAACTCTCCATTGATTCAACAAGAGACACGTTGGTAAATTTTAAATGAAATATAGTTGATTAGGCTTTCAACTTTTAAAAAAATGAGCATAATGAAGTGTTTCCACATGTGTTTGTTATATCACCTATTGGATCTTTGACCACAATGATAGGTATTATACTGTCAATTTTGGGTAGTTTGTCAATAGTATAATGGAATAGTGTGACATGTTGAGGGTTCAACTTCAACTCTTTACATTTTGGATAACCACATACTACCTAGGTGTCATAAGAGAGATCCAATTCACATTGAAGGAGCATTGGCTTAGGAGAGGTTTTGTTTTGTATACTAGTGGAATATCTTATGCAATCAAACTTAATCATGAATCAAAGATCCTATAAAATTAAATTTACAATTATTTAAATGCATATGCAAAAATAGCATAAATTGAATGAGATTATTAAGTTATAAATAAAATATGGACTTACTGCATACTACAAGGAAAAATTTGTTGAATTTTGAATGATATAGAACGATGGATATGGAGAATTGGTCATTTGATATTATCACTTTTTTCCCTTGCATGTGATCCAAAACCTCAATTAATACATGTCTACATTTTTAAAAGAAACATTCTAAAGCATGGACCACTCTAACTTCAAACTAACTTTTAAAATACTTTTTAAAGTAGATGTTATGAATTTAAGTATCATTTATATAATTTCAAATGATACATTTCCCACTCATGTGGTAATTTAAATATTATTTTTATAATTTTAAGTGATAAATTTTCCACTCACACGGTATGCATATTTTAAATGATAATTATGTAACTTAATTAAACAATTTTATTCTTTGAGTTTAATTTACCCATGCATTAAAAAATTATTTTAGATTAGCTATTAACAAATACAATATTATAACAAAGGGAACAATGTCCTCATAAAGCTATAAATTATACTAATCACTACATATCTTATGGCTTATTGTGTCAATTGGGTCGAGCCCAACAATTGAAAGGAGTGGTATCCTCTCCACCCAAGATCAATTCTAATAAGTGACACATTAATCTCTTAATGACTATCTTGTTTTATCGACCTTGAGCCCTAAAGAATCTAGTTTACATTGTGTACCATCCTCAAAATGAAAAGTGCCTAGTGGGTTTTCTTGGGGATATTTATTTCACAAAAAAATCCCTACGAAGTATTTTAATTTATGTGTTTGCATTCTTGAAAGGAATATTGAAAAGCAAGTAACATTCTAACATCAAACTAGCCTTTAAAGTCATTTCTAATTAGGTGATATGCATAATTTGCATTGGTGTATCAATGACTATTTTGTGGTAGATACATCAATGCACTTTATTTTGATATGCATAAAAAAACAAACCTACATTAAAACCTTCAAAAAGGAATACCTTAGTAAAACTCGGATTGAACAGGGTTGCACTTCTAATTTGATTGTAAATAGTTAGGCATGTGAATTTATGTCAATATAGTGTACCAGTGCACTTAACTTTGATGGGCACATTTCAAATCAAACCAAGTTTAAAAAAAAATGACTACTTATCATCAATGCATTGAAATGTCAAGCAAGAAAAAAGAGAAAAAAAATCATTTCATAAAAGTGAATTAAAAGAAACCTTGATCCCCATTCCATTTTTTTCCAAAAGTTAGAGGATATACTTATGTGAGAGAGATTTATCATGGAAGATATTAGAGTAGGCAACCTTTCTAAACAACTAAGCTGTAATTAATCACTATTGTTGACAATCAAATTGGTAAAGGTTAAATTTTAAGTGTGTGATTCCATTCTCTTCACCCCACTTTTTTTACCAAATGATTCAAAAACTCTCAATTTTTTTAATTTAGATTATATTTTCAATAGAATAGAATAGAGGGTTGTTAGTCACATTTTTAGTGGTGAAAATGCTATCTTTCTTGTTGCTTCGCTCTTATTTTTTATCCCTATAAATCCTAATAGTAACAGTTTAGTCTCTCCAGTCTTTCACAATAAGATTTATTTTTAGGGGGATTTAGGCATTTTGTATTTGAGGTTGTGCATTTGTGAGATTGGAAGTGCACATTACATTGGATCCCAAAGTATTGTTATGACATGTATATATTCTCATTTTATGATGCATTGTATCATATATAGTTAACGTACATTGTTGCATTTTTTAATGTATAGCACACCATTTGGCTATGCCTTTTTAATTTATAATTTTAATAGTGTGTATGACATAGTAAACATGTATCAATGCACTTTTTATAGTATAGTGCATTGCTTAGTTATGTCTTATTATCCCTATCGCAAGTAGGTAGATAACACATTGGGCTTTTTGGCCAAACCTATATTAGTTTGTGTTTGACCAAAAAAATTGCAAACTTTCTATAGTTTAACATTGCAGATTGAAATTTTCTTTTTTTGACAATAACTTACTTTATTTATCTTCATCTTGATTGGTTTGATTGGTTTGTGTCTCATTTTGTAATGATAGCAAGAGTACAGGGATCACATAACCAATGAAAGGTTATAGGTTGGGCATTTATGGCATTTGTCCTTCGTACTTCTCTGTTGTTGGAGTTATTACAAGAATTTTTTCACTCCTTGAGTTTCTCTTTATAACCTTAAAAGTCTTACTTTAGTTCATTTCTTAACTTCCCTCATTTTTATCACCCTCGAAAACCCCAATGTCAAGGGCTAGGTTTGAGATCACATGATTTGCATGTGGTGTGGCAGGCAGGTCGTAGGATAACAACACTACATATACAAAACATTCATAGGGTCGTTGCAACTTCATGTTACTACCTAACAATAATGATAAAATCTTGATTTTTTTATGACAAAAACCATGTTCAAATTCCAACTAGATAGATTATCAAAGTCCTTAAAAAATATTATATTATGCATTTAATGTTTCTTTATCTTGTGACTATGGTGGTGGTTATATAATTAGTTTAATTTTATTTTAAAGTATCGATTTAGTGGTTATTTAACGCTTTAAATTTTTTTAACATTTAAATTTTGCAAACCACACCATTCAAACTTTATAATTTTAATTGAGTACTATCAAAAATAAAATAAAAACAAAAACAAAAAAAAGCTTCAACAATATTATGAAACCATTTGGACGAATCCCTTATTTTCTTTAACTAATGAGATTTTATGATAATTAATTTGAATGTGTCTTATTCAATAATAAAAAGTAATTTAAGGTAAAACCAAGACATTATCGAGAAGAAAACAAAACTCGACCATGAAGAAGAAAAAGTTGATAATTTACCAATATGACTTTCTATGTGACAATACAAAAAATGCTAATTTACAGAATTTAATAATACATTTAATTATAATTTAAACTTAATCTAATTAGATAGATTTTAAAAATTCAAATAATTTTATTTTTATTGTTTTCTACTTTAATTTAGCTATATTTAAATTAAGCGGCAAGGACTAGCTACTATGTAGCATTTGTTTTAAAAATATTTTTTTTTAATAGTGTGTATGATACAAAACACATGCACTTGTGTGTATTACAAATAAAATGCATCACTTGACCTAAAAATAGTTTCACATTGAAATTGTTTACTTAATTTGTAAAATATATTTCATAATTTGTATATTTCATTATGCAAGGCTTTTATTGATAGAATATGGTTGATGTAAAATAGGGGAAAAAACCTTAAAGCAAGGACCACAAGGAATCACATCTCAAGAAGAGAACAAAGCAAGTAATTTGTAGTTTTATTATAAAAATAATTTAATTAAATTATATATAGGTTTAAATAATGTGTTATGTGCAAGAAAAACATTGCAAAAGCTAAACAAGTTTGTTTAAATGTGAGCATAAAAGAACTCATAAGATTTATGGAAATGTTGGAAATATTGGAATTAAATGGATCAAGATCTAATCAAAATGAATTTTTCTTTGACATTTTAATAGTAATGTACTTCTTAACAATAATAGCTAACATGTTTCAAGCAATCAATTTCACATATGTTAAATGTTGTGTAGGGACTAGCAATAGGGAAACATAAGTTCCTACAAAGAATAAAAATCTTATGAAGTGTGTAAATGATAGTGAATTGGTATTTAGTTCATCTAGGGTGATGCTAGAAGTCATCAAGAGGGTACAAAAATTCTATTAAACTACAAGGGATATAGTGCAAAAAACACATAAACATTTTTTTCTCTTATTGAACAAACAAAAAAATCCCAATAAATCCAAGAATTTGATTATATTTAAACCACAACAGGCACACCAAAGCAATGGTTAATCAGACATGTGAGACTTGCAATAATACAAATATATAACAACAAAAAATAATCACTTAAAATTTTTATTTTGTGAAATATACATGTTGAGGAAACCTGTTAGGTACTTCTCCTCATTTTAAAATTAGTACCGAAGGTAAACCAAATTCTACAAAAGCTCAAGGCTTTGTCAACACAGCGATCAAGGTGGTCACAATAATATACTCATTAAGAGTTTAACATGTCACTTGCATAAATTCAACCAAGGTGAGTGGGATGGCACTCCTCTCAACTATCCACACTAGAATTCAATTGACATTTAAAACTTATTATTGCTTAAAATAATTTTCTATATTGTGTTTGTATTAGTAAAAAAAAATTGCTAAATTAATAGCTATGCTATATTCACTATCATATTAATATTAATATAGTTTTTTTTTTAATTGTTCCTTTTACTTTTTAGGTAGATTAATAAAATTCCAGTGAATAAATGATATGATATCCAAAACATGTTGGTACGAACATCCAAAAAACTATACAATTACATGGTCAATGATATGAGAATAATTGAATCCTAGGAGAAGCTATCCCAACAACAACATGCATCAAATGTATGTAATCATTGATTTGTTTTGTGTAATTAGAGAGTTTAATCATAGAATGAAAAAAAAAAATATTAATTGTTTTTTTTCTTTTTCTTTTTCTTAGCATAAAAGATAATAAGATGAAAACCATTCAACAGATAAGATGGGATGATAAGGCCAAAAAGGGTTCATTGCAAATTTTTTGAGTAATTGTTTCTGCCTTACTTAACATTTCATATTTATTGTGATGTTTATATTGTAGTTAATTTAGAATTCTACATGATGTGTTTTAACAAGTTCTTATGTACAAAGAAAATTGATCTAAACTTTTGATTGACATTGGACTAAGCATGCCTTGTGATTATATGTTGGAGTATAAAGTGTCAATTGAAAAAATTGATAGTAGCTATGTCGTTATACTTATTTATTTTGTCATTAATGTAACAACAATAAGTTTTAATAATATATATTCTTTGTTATGGTGATGAAACTCGCATGAAATAAGATATGGACTGAAGCCAATGGAAGATTTGTTGAGAGATGCCATGAGGAATGGCTTCAAAAGAATGTGTGTTTCTTATGAATCACCCATTGTTGTGGTACAATTTTTTATTCAATTAATCATAAATATTATGTTGTAAATGTAAATATGTTTGTTACGCTATATTTTTACGATTGTGGTTGGACCATATAGAAGTAGAAGGAAAAAATTAAAAATTAAAATAAGAAAAATCAAGCACATAAAAATAATATTCCAAATAATCCATGTACAATATCATTTGTGAATGATGAATAAATGAGACAAGAAAGAAGATCAAGCAACAACAATAGTCCAAATGATGAATTATGGTCATTGAAATTGAATGTTACATGCTATATATTTTGGTAGTTTTTATGTGAAAATCAAACATTTTCTTTAATATGGACATATCATCTCAATTGGATGACGAGATGTTACCAAAAATTATAGTAATTATTAATTGACATTTTCATTATCATGGACCTTTATGTTGTATCCCTTTGTATGATGAAGGCTCTCGTATTCATATGTAATAAAATGAGTATCTTATTTTATTATCGTCTCCAATGTTGCAAAATGTTACCTCGCTAATTAAATATATGAATGATTTACAATGTTACAATGAATATATGTGTAATTAGTTGATGTATTTGTTTAAAAAATAAAATGCAATGATTATATCCAAATAAAATGTTTAAAATGTAAAACTCAATATTATTATTAAGAAAATATTTGACTTTTTAATGATTAATTAAAATTTTATGTATGTTGCACATAATTGTATCATTGATGACAACAAGTGTCATTTGTGTTAAAGGATATGCCTAAGGAAGCAGTGGTGTCATTCATGAATGAAAGGAAGTGATATGATAGTTTGATATCTTAAATGCCCTCATAAAGTGAAGTCAAAGAGGTTTTAAGTTTACCGAGTTTTTTTCAAAATTATGATGTCCTAATGAGTCTAAAGATGGTATGGTTGGATAGTCCTCTTTGAAACCTTTCCAATGGTATATCAAATTTGAAAAAACTCCTCCCAGATGAAAAGATGATCTTTTGAAATTAGTAGTTGTATTGAGAACCAAAAACACTAAATTTGTTAAACAATGAGCATCTTCTAGGTGGATCTATGGTACTATGGTGAAATTGACAATGGATGTCACATAAACCTGCACATCATTTAATTGATTAAAGGTTGAGCATCTTCTACAAAACCTTTCCATTGAAATTCTAATGTACGGTGGATGATATGTCAAACATGAATGAATTTTAACACAGGTTCGTCCTTCCATGCAAGTCCAATCCTACCGTGACACGTGTCCATTACCAGTTCTCCCAAGATGACGTGGTTGGTATCGATGATGTGGCAAGAGTATGATGTTGTGGCATCTTATCATGATGCCATGTGGCATGCCAATAGGGCACATTTGGTCAGTCAATAAGCACAAATATTGATGACATGTGGACCAATTAAAATGAACCATGTGGCAAGTATGACATCATAATGAGATTAGGAAATGGATGCCCAATGACCCTTAGCCCCTAGGTCTTATGGCACGATCACAGTAAAAATGGCTAAGCCATATTCTCCTTTAGTTTCGTTGAGGATATTGATCACATTGATTGGTCATGTGATTCAAATTCCCCAAGTTCATCGATGCGAATGTTGGCCCCTAGATCAGCTTACATATATTTCGGGTCCACACATGAACGTATATATACCGAACCAAAATCTCTAGTTGATGTAGGAATTTGGGAAAAATAGAATATTGTGGAGAACATAATAAGGATGCAACCTTCATGGCTACTCTGAGGTGATTTGGTTTGGTTTTTCGTAGGGTCAAAACCCTGGAACATGTTGAGGGAACAATTTTATTGGTTGAGTGCTTGTAACATGGATATTGTTCTGGCTTAGACTTGGAGTGTGTTGAGGGCATAGTTTTGATTGGCTTGACATTGTGACGTGGAGTTTGTTATGGCTCAGACTTAGAGTATGTTGAGGGCACAATTTGTATTGGCTTGATGACTATGATGTGGAATTTTTTATAGATTAGACTTGGATTTTGTCGAGGGCACAACTTTGATTGGCTTGATGACTGTGATGTGGAGTTTGTTCTAGCTCAAACTTGGAGTATGTTGAAGGCATAGTTTTAATTGGCTTGATGACTGTGATGTGGAGTTTTTTCTAGCTCAAACTTGGAGTGTTCCAAGGGCACAATTTTGATTGGCTTGAAAACTGTGACACGGAGTTTGTTCTATCTCATACTTGGAGTGTGTCTATGGCACAATTTTGATTAGCTTGATGAATGTGATGTGGATTTTGTTTTGACTCAAAATTTGAGTGTGTCAAGGGCATAGTTTAATTATCTCGATGCCTATTATGTGGAGATTGTTTTGGATGTGTTTCAAGAGCATAGTTTGATTGGCTTGACGCCTATGCCATGGATATTGTTATGGACATTTTTTTAAGGCACAATTTGTGTAGATAGACACATGTGACATGGAAGTTGTTCTAGATCAGACTTGGAGTGTGTTGAGGGAACAATTTGATTAGCTCGACACTTATGATGTGGAGATAAGATTGACTCATCCTTGGTAACATGGATTGGTTTTTGGCTTCTAATGTGGCAAGGCCTCTCTGAGTCAATTGAAATAAAATCAACAACTCCACCCTAGTTGAGGTATGTTGTAGCATAGTTCATTGGCATATGGTTTTTCTCTCATGAGGTCAAGGGTTCAAACCCAATAGATGGTTATTTATTTTATTGTTTTTTATTTTTTTAATGGAGACTTATTCCATCATACAGTTAATTTTATCGACGATAGCCCCTTTGTAGAATGCCTCTCGAACCTTGTCAATTTTGTAGAATTTGCGCCAAAAAGAATTTGCTTGTAGAAAAATAAATGTGTTGTAGTGCTTTGGGGAAAAATATGAGTGAAAATTAATTTTGGAAAGGGATTATTGGTTGGATTGATTTTTAATTTGATGAGAGGAAACATAAAACATTTTTTGAGATCTAGTAGATCATGATTATTAGCAATATGATTAGGTGAACAAGTTTTTTGATATATGAATAGAAAGCAAGTCGATTTCTTTATGATTTGAGATTATGGATCTAGTTTGAAATATTATGAGAAGTTGTCCATAAAAAAGTTGAATAAGGATATGGGTTCCTCCACTGAGGTTTGTGCCTCAATCAAGTTGTAGCCTACAGCAAGTTCAAGCTTGCACATTTTTGAAGTTAGTGCCTCAATTAGGTTGCTATCTATTACAACTAGTAGCTTGCACATTTTTGAGGTTGGTGCCTCAATTAGGTTGTAGCCTATTGCAAGTGGGTGCTTGCACATTTGGGGGTTAGTGCCTCTAGTAGGTTAGTCCATGCAAATCTATGTAAATGAATTGAATAAGAAGATAAAATAATTTTTGGTTTTCTCCCGCAAAGGTTTCCACATAAAATCTAGTGTTCACTTTGATATGATGATGGCTTCTTGATGCATAGTTTCATTCATTATTATGAGGAAAATTGTTATGATACACTACTACATGGTTAATTATTAATTAAATGGTTTGAAATGATAAGTTTGCCACTATATTGATTCACAACCCCTCTCTTAATGTGATATTTGGTCTACCAAGTGGTATCAGGATGGGTTCCTTTAGGAAAAGTTAATCACTAGAAAGTTTATCTCAGGAAAAAATGGCCACTATCAAATCATAAACAAATCTCCTCTATTCGATGGATCCAACTATGATTTCTGGAAGATAAGAATGAAAATCTACCTCATTTTTTTGGGAGCTTATGTTTAGGCAGCGATAGGAAAAAATTATCAAGTTCTTGATACTCCTCCTATAGGTACAACTAGTAAGACCCTCTATACATCCAATGCAATAGTTAAGCATGCCATTTTGAGTGGTTATCTAGATAATTTGTCAAAGTAATGCATTTTAAGACAACCCATGGTATATGGAATAAGCTTAAAAATTATTATGAAGGGTACAAGAGGGTAAAGGAATCCAAACTAAAATATTACATGGATCAATTTGAAAGTTTCAAAATGGAAGAATATTAGGATATTACTTCATATTTTATTTGAGTAGACAAGATTTTCAACTCTATTGTGAGTCTCAGTGAAAAAATCAAGCATTATTTTGTTGTTCAAAAAATATTGAGATCTCTTCCATCAAGATTTAATCTCAAGATATCATCCCTTGAATAATTGTTAGATATGGATAAAATGAACATGGATGTGCTTCATGGAACACTCTCAACATATGAACTTAGGATAGAGAAGGACAAATAAGGAATCAAGGAAGAAACATTCAAATTAGCCAAAGAATGAAGAAAGCACGAGAATCAAGCAGACTCTTGTCATGAATCCGATGAATATGAAGCCAAGTTTGTCAGAAAGACGAAGAAGGGAAATGGAAGGTTCAAAGGTAAGCTTCCTTTCAATTGCTTTGAATGTGGAAGAGTAGGAAATTGTGATTCTAAATGTCCTTATGCGAAAATGAATGATAGTGATGACAAAGTAATAATCAAGACCAAGAATCAAAAGAAGAAAGGCGATGCCAAAAAGAAGAACTTCTTCTCAAAAGAAAAAAAAAAGATTATGAGAAAAATGAAAGTGTGACTGATGATGAAATAGGTTAATTATTGTTCGCTGAAATGGAAAAAATTGAAGCAGAAATATATTACGAAGGAGATTTTAGAAGTGCATTGAAAGAAATAAAAACACTTAGAAAGAAGGTGAGTAAACTAGGGCAGAAAATCCAAAACAAAGATCCAGATGAAGATTCCATTATCACTCTCAAGATTGAGCTAGAAGAAGCCAAAAGGATAAAGGAATTTTTGTTAGAATAGATAAGTAACAAGGAATAAATTTGTGAAATATTAGAAGAAGAAGTTTTTCTTTTGAAAGAAGAATTGGAAAAGCTCAAATACAACTTAAATCTTCTCAAAGGTTTTGAGTCTCTAGATAATATTATTAGCATTCAAAGATCTCCTCTCTTGAAAATAGGTCTTGCTTACTACGAAGATTGTGAGACATCCAAACATAAAGATCTTTCGAGAACCTCAAATGAAGATTGTCTCAAGAAGCACGGTCAAACATTCCTTACATCTAGCAGCAACTCATTTGGAGATCCTAAGCAAATGATGAATCAACCCAAGCATGTTTATTTCAACATTTCTAATGATTCTCGTAATGATGCTAGAATCAGCAAGATAAATTTAGTCCAGATAAGAAAAGGAATCGAGATGAATGTATGGATCCCCCCATGATGAAAAATATTCATAAATAGCAATGGTGCATGTGTCAGAAATCAGCAAGTGGATGAATCTCTTCCAAGAAACAACACTAGAAGATACATCACATCAAGACCATCCTATATCACGAAGTAGCAACATAAGTTCTTTTTTTTGCATGCACAAAATTTGGCCACAAAGCATAGGGTTGCATAACCTATTATGTTATTAGGTATAGAGGATGTGATCAAGTACCCAAGATCATACATATGGATCAAATTAGAAACAGATCATATTGGCCATTTTTGCCAATGTTAAAGCCCAATATTGAATGTTACATATGTCACAATGAAGGACACACAGCATGTGACTGCAGACTCAAATTGAGATGGAAAAAGAGAGAAGGACTCAATATTAACCCAATAATAAACACTGTGGGGTGGATGATGAAGCGAGAAGAACGAAGGCTAGATATGATCCCTCAAATATAATCCCTAAGTGAAGGCTTCTTCAGGATTAAAATCGTTTGAATTGAAACTTGAAGAAGAAATATTATGTAGGCAGGATTGTCCTTTGCAGGAAAGTAGTTATTGGTATGAGGGAAGCAACATGATAAAAGAGAGAGAGATGAAAATTGACAACGAGAGATTCATGTGACAAGAAACATGGTATTTGGGGGATATTTCATTTGCAAAAGAATCAGGTCCACAAGAAAGTTCAAGAATAGTTATAGATCATTGGTAGGCATTCACAGGTGAAGAGATTATGCACAAAAGGAGTATGTCCACCATCAGAAATAAGTACACAATTGAAAGAATAATAGGTTAGAGGATTTTCCAAAGTTTACTTCAAAATATCATGACCAACAAGAAGATATACATAGCAAGAAGTTGCTGCAAGAACACAAGGGAAGATTTGCATCACATGAAAGCATATTCTCGGGGGGGGGGATTCTAATTACAACAGGATCAAGTTCACGGGAAATTTTAGGAATAGTTATGAAGGATTGGTAAGAAGCCATGTCCCTTTTGCATTGATGTCAAAGGGGGAGAGAATGTAGACATTTAATAAAGACATTAAATCCATAGGAGGACTCTGGAGACAAAGCAGATATTGAAGAAGAGAAAGCATGATCAAGCAAGAATAATCTTTGCAACTAGACAGAGGGACTCCCCAACAGCATGTCAAGGGGAGTTCAATGCATTTGGTCCATTTCTATCAACTATCATCAATGTCTAGTGGTGTTTACATTAATGACATGGGGGATATTTCTTTCATATAGTGTGAACATTGATGAAAACAAGTGTTGTTGATGTCAAAGGGGATGCCTAAGGAAGTAGTGATGTCATTCATGAATGAAAGGAAGTGGTATGATAGCCTAATATTGTGTATGATCTCATCAAGTGAAGTCAAAGAGGTTTGAATTTTACTAAAATTTTATTGAAAGTATGATGTCCTAATGATTTTATGGATGGTATGGTTGGATATTCTTCTCCAAGAAATTTCCAACGGTATATCACATTTGGAAAAATCCTCCCAGATGAGAAGTTATGATCCTTTGAAAGTTGGAAACTATAAAGGGAACCAAAAAACCAAACTTATTCAAAAACACCAAATTTGGTAAAAGAAAGAGCATATTCTGGGTGAATCTATGGTCCTATGGTGAAATCAACGATGAATTCACATAAACCTACACATTGTTTAATTGATTAAAGGTCGAGCATCAAATTGGCTCAGCCCTAGTGAAATGGATTGGATTTGGGGATATGATGTGGTAAGGCCTCTCCAAATCCATTCAAATAAAATCAGTGACTCCACCCTAGTTAAGGTACATTGTAACACAGTTGGTTGGCATATGGTTTGTCTCCCGTACGGTCAAGGGTTTGAACCCGACATATGGTTTACTTTATTATTTTTTATTTTGTCAATGAAGATTCATTCTATCAAATAGTTAAGCCAATCTACAATAGCCCTTTTATAGAATGCTCATCAGAACTTATCAGTTTTGTAGAATGCACATTGAAAAGAACTGTTTTATAGAACAAATAACGTTTTCTAATATTTTTGGGGCCAAAATTGTTGATTTTTCAAGTATAATGTAGACTAATACTTATTTCTAAACAGTGATAATTACTTCTAATGCATATATATTTTCTTTTATCATCTACAGCTTATTCATCAAGTAATTATACTTCAAAAATCCAACCATTAACAATAGAAGGAAATAAGAGATCACGATACATAAGAAAAAGACAAAGTCTACCCTAGGAAAACCCACTAAGGGTAAAAACCCAACAATTCTTTCCTTGGAGAATCAATTCAATAAAAGATATCAAAGTAATAGACAAACTTACCAAGATGATAGTCCAACAAGTGCCAAGTTATCCCTCCAAAAAATTCCAAATCAGAATGTCCACAAGCTCAAATATAGGTTTGTATAGGACCATTGATGAGGATCAATATTGCAACAAGAGTGTTGCAACTCCCAAGGCTACCAGCTTTAATTATCAACCAGGTGTTTGTACAAATTTAAGAGGTGACAATGATATATGCACAATAGGTTAAGTTCTACTCATGCAACCTTCAAGTAATGGACTAGACCAAGGCATACAAAGACCACTTTATATGCTAAATCAAGAAAGTAAATTGCATAAACAAAGAGTTCTATCCTAATTTCAAAAATGGAAATATTATTCAACTTGCAAAAAGGAATGAGAATGTTACTTGTTTAATTACAAATGTTAACCCTAGTTGTAGTAATGTAAAAACCATATTACTTGTAGGAATGGAGAAACTAATCTACTTGTAGAATTTAAGCTCTATGCTACTTGCAAAAATTTAAAGACTAATCTAATTGCAGAATGTGAAAAGTTGCAATGAAAATGAAATTAGCCTATGCAATAACAGTGCTTGCAATTGAAACCCTTAAAAAAGCATAAATTCAAGAAAACATGCCTAATCTACTTTTCAGTGATAAATAACCCCTTAATCATTGTGTTCAAATAAACTTAGCTTTAGTGACATAGTTCATTAGGCATTTCATAAGAAAGTCATCATTGTTCTTCAAATTCAGAAATATGTCCTCTAACCCTAATTGCCTAATTGTGTTGCAGTGAAGAAAAGGAAAGTCTAAATTGGTATTTAGTCCTCCTCAATCATGGTTTCAAATCCTAGGGGTCATTATTCAATCCTAAGAGAAAATAATAAATCTTTTGGAGAAAATATGGTTGATTTTACATGATGCTATAGGATGTTACAGGATTGCCACATGATTGCCCTATTTTGCTACAAGATTGGATCAGTTAGCATTCTGAGGGTGTCAAAGGTGATCTAAAGGTGGGAAAGGGTATATGAAATTATGTGAAGGATGTATGAATATTTTTACAATCCTAGCACCTCTTAGAGGCCCATCTTGCACAAAAACAAATGCACACGGTGTCCTTCAATGACCCAGAAATGTAACTTCGGTGGCTGAGTTTTGAGGGCACTATGAGATGAGGAGGAAGAGGTTGATGATGATAGGAGGAGTGTAGGAGAAATTTTCCAACCCTACAAGCCACTGTTAGTACCTAAAAACCAAACAAACAATCATCTTTGCAACTTTGAAAAAAATGCCAAACTAATGATCAAATTATAGCAAAATGAACTAAACTAGAAAGGATGAGTTGAATTTTATGAAACTAAGTGGAAAGAAGGATGATTTGAATTTTATTTCATAAAATAAAATCTAACTTGAAACATATATCTGACCTACATCCATGAAATCATAAGGAAGAATTTGATTTAACTCCTAAATACGCAAAAATAGAGTGTGCAAAAGAGCATTAATCTAAGGTATAACAATATGTAAAAGAAAGTAACCGCATGTTTTTGGCTTACTAACACATATTCCTCAACCACACTTCCCACAAGAGACATGGTAGAGAGGCCTACACCAACAACTTTTCAAAAGTGAATTCCTATCAAGTAAGACAAGAGTTTTTGTTGTCGGGCCATGAGGTAACTCCACAATGAAAATTGTGATTTTGCAGTAAGATTGCTCATGGATATATATGTGGAGGGAGATATTCTTGGGCTTCACCTCCTAGTGTCTCTTCATATTCATGTTCTCCTTATTTACTATTTACACTATTTTACATATATTCACCCAATCCCAATGATTAAGTGTCAACATTTCCCCCCTTAATTTGAAGGGATTTTGGTGAGTCCGAGCATCATTATGAATCTTTCAAACTTTTCTCTTCCAAGTGCTTTGGTGAAGATGTCTACAATCTTCTCATTTGTGGAACAATGGTGTGGATGGATTATCTTGGCCTTAACATGATGTCGAATCAGATGGTATTTTGTATTGATGTGCTTCATTTGATTATGGAACTTTGGGTTCTTGGCCAAATTTATTGCAGAAGTGTTGTCAATCATGAGTGGAGTTGTGCACTTGTTTCACCTGCAAATCTTCCAGAGTTTTCCTGAGACACGCAATTTCCTTTTTTTCTTCAGTTGTTGCCACATATTTTTCTTATGTTGTGGAAACTATTGGAACTGATTGTTTGTGTGACCTCCAAGAGACAGCTCCTGATCCAAGACTCATAGAATAACCTGGAGTAGATACCCCAGTTTATTTATCTCCATCAAAGTCTAAATCAGAGTATCCAATCAAGTTGAAGTCACCCACCTATGTATACTTGAGTCCAAAGTCTTGAGTTCCCTTCAAGTACTATAGAACTCTTTTTGCAGCAGACCAATGTCCCTCACAAGTCTTTTGCATAAACCTGGAGAGGATTCCAACAGCAAATGAGATGTCTAGTTTAGTAGTAGTTACGTAGTTGAGACTTCCTACAAGATGTCTATACCTTGTTGCATCCTCAAATTCTTTTCCTTCAATGGATGTGAGCTTCAAGTTCTGTTCCGTTGTAGTAGTCAAAGGATTGCACTCAACCATGCCAAACTTTTTCAACGGATCTCCAATGTACTTCTTTTGAGAGAGGAAAATAAACTTCAGATTTTGAGTTACTTCAATACCAATATAGTAGTGAACATAGCCCAAGTCATTCATTTCAAAAACTTTCCTCAATTCCTTCTTTATGGATGCAATGTAGCTCTCATTATTCCTTGTCACCAAAAGATCATCTACATATACAACTATTTTTCCAACTTTCTTGACAAACAAATTTGCATCATAAGGATCATAATGTTTGAAGTTGAGTTTCAGAAGATGCTCAGTTAAATTTTCATACCAGGCTTACAGTGCTTGCTTGAGCCCATACAAGGATTTCACAAGATTGCATACTTTTTTTTCTTGGCCCTTCACAACAAATCCTTCTAGATAGGACATAAAAACATTCTATTTCAGATCTCTATTCAAGAAATTTTTACATCCATTTGATGGACTTTCCAACCATTCTAATCGCCAAGGCAAAGAGTGTCCGAATGGTATCCCATTTTGTTGTGGGGGCAAAAGCCTCCTCATAATCAACCTCTTCCTTATGTGCAAAACCTTTTTCCACAAGCCTAGCTTTGTGCTTTTCAAGTGAGCCATCAGCTTTATACTTGTTCTTGTAGACCCACTTGCATCCAATTGGTTTGGTTCCCAATGGAGGATCAACCAGCTTCCAAGTGCCATTCTTTATCAAGGAATCATACTCCTTTTGCATCGCTTCTTTCCATTCATCATGAGAAGCGTCTTATGTGAAGGAAGTTGGTTCAAAATCTGTAGACAAATTCAGTTCACAATCATAAGAAACATCCATATCAACAGGTGAATCAAAATCATCTACATCACCTCCATTTTTCCTGGTTGAATTTCTTGTTCCTGACTTTCCAACCTCATTAGCATGAACACTTTCAAGTGTCTTTGTCAGCCATTTTGAAGAACCTTTCTAAGATGGCCTAAGCTACTCAGTTGATGGAATTAGGGATGAGTCAAGATTTAGTCTCCCAATTTTGTCAATCACATCACTCAAAGTATCATCAATGGTTGGAGCTTCATGTGGGGGAGAGAGTGTTTCAGAAGAATATTCCACATATTAATCTTGTATAGGAATCCCCACTTCAAAATGTGGAATCTGATTAACAAATTCTTGAAATGACTATGCATGTCTGAATCTGTCCAAGCGATCAAGCTCCGCTCAAGAACATTTTCAGCTTTGGAAGATTCAAGAAAGATCACATCTCTAAATACAACAAACTTCTTATTCACTTCAACATATAGATGGTATGCTTTGGAGGTATTTTAATACCCCAAGAAGATATACTTACGACTCCTTGTGCCAAGTTTGTTTCTTTGTTCCTTTGGTATCAAGGCATAACATGTGGAACCAAATACCTTGAGATTCTTTACTAAAGGAATGTGGCCATACCACATTTCATAAGGAATCTTGTTTCTAATAGATTTGTATGGGCATCTATTCTTTACATACACAACACATAGAAATGTATTAGCCCAAAACATCATTTTTATATTCTTGAAAAACATCATGGGACGTACCATATTTAAGATTTTCCTATTCATTCTTTTAGCTACTCCATTTTTTGGGGGACTATAAGGCACAGTTGTTCGATGTTTGATCCCATGCTGGCGAAGATAATTTTCAAATTCATTTGAAGTGTATTCTTTTCCATTATCAGTTCGAATAGAGCCAATATGAGATTGTGCATCATTTTCAATCCATGCATGAAAGTTCCTGAATGTTTGAAAAGCATCAGATTTGTTCTTCAATAAATAAACCCAACACATTCTGGTGTGGTCATCAATAAATGTCATCATATATTTATTTCCATTTGCATAAGGAACAGGCATTGGGCCACATAAGTCTGAATGAATAAGTTCAAATTTTATATGTGCTCTAGAATTTGAATAGTGAAAAGAGTATTTGCTATGGTTTTCTTGAATACAAACTTCACATTGCTTAAGCTTCCTAGGAATTGTAGCAAAACCAGTAACACCAATTTTATTCAACATACAAAGGTTGTCACAATTCAAGTGTCCAAATATATCATGCCATAAAAAACTTGATGGAAATGTACCTTAATCATAATGAGAACTGTATGAGAAGTTGTGTGCACGAGCAGAGGTACCTTACAGCTTCAGAATTCTTTCTTCTTCTATCCCCATCATGGAAAGTGAGTGATATGATACTTTTATGACCTCAACCTTGCCATCAAACATATGAATGGAGTGTCCTTTCTGGCGGATGTGGACCAAGGACAGCAAGTTTCTCCTCAACTCTGGGAGGTATAAAACATCATGTAGAAAAAAAGTCTATAAGACTAAGAAATTTGAGCCTGATGGCTTGAGTTTTGATTTGCCTCCAAAGTATACTACTCCGTCAATGTTGTCAGTAAATTCTATAAAAAAATATCTTCTAAAAGTCATGTGGCTTGTTTCCCCTTAATCAAGCAACCAATCATTTTTCCAAGAAGCAAGTGAAGCATTAAACAAGTTTTTAGTTGCTCCAATATTGCAATGTGCCACAACATAGTGAGCAGATTCAGGTGATTTACCTTTCTCTTTGTCATGGGTTTTACATTTGGCTTCATTTCTTTCCTACTCAATTATGTCCCAAGGAAATTTACATGGGGATGCATTGTGTCCATCTCTATTGCAACGTATGCAATGAAGATCATACTTTTCTCCTTGGAAATGTTTGCCCCCCCTACCTCTAAAATTTCTTCTTCCTCTTCCTGTTCTTCTTCATCCACCTCTTCCTCTAGAAGAATATTGAGCATGATTCTTCTCTCTATGTGCAAGACACAGCTTCTTCACAAGACTGAGGAGTTGTCTTCTTCCCAAAATCCTTCTCTCTCTCAGCAAACGTCTTCTCAAAGGAGTAAAAGGTAATCTCCTTGATGCTTCCACTTGCTTGCAATGACTCAAGATAATTTTAATAAGTGGGATATAGTGCATTGACATAAGCTATAAAAGGAATGTCTATTTGAACACTATTGGTTTTGATATCATGCATAATAGATCTTACTTTTGATGTTAAAGCAAGAGGATCATCATTTTTCAATTCAAGACTGAATAATTTAATCATCAATTGGACAACTTCAAGTTCAGAGTGTGAGTCATAGAGTTCCTTCAACTTTTGTAGGGCTTCAAAAGCATTTGAAAATGGTGAAATATGGAGACTCGCCTCTTCATTTACAGATGTTGCAATCAAGGCATAGGCCTTGTTGTTCTTATTTTCCCAAATGATGGTCTCCTTATCTGAGGTGGGCTTTGCAGGTTCATTATCTCCTTCTCCTTCACAAATGCCTTTCCACAACTCATTAAAAATGAGAGTGTGTTTAATCTTCCTTGACCATTCTGGATAGTTCTCTTTTCTAGAGATGACTACTCCAACAATTAATATCAATGAATGCATCTTAAAGACTGTGTACTATGTAAAAATATATATGTTTCTCCCAATACATAAAAATTTGTACTCCTAGTGGTAAAAAAATGCATTTCTAGTTTAAAATTGTAAAAAAATATACACTCTAACATATAGGATAGAGGTAATACTTTGGGGAGTTGTTACTTGAGGGAGGTGGTATGTGGGGGACGATATTATATGGGGAAGGGTTGGATGGGCATGGGGTCAACGTATGACCGGTGGGAACCAAACTATATTAACCAAATTGTGGGAACCAAATTATATGAAACAGTATGAACCGTGGGAGGAGAGTGGTATTACATAGGTGGTATATAAATGTGGTATATACACAGGTGGTTTGGACTTTCTATTGGTATGGAAACCCGATGGGAGGAGCATATAACATTTTTGGAGTGTGGGCAATGTAAGACGCAGTGTGGAGTAGTGCGACGAGGTTTATGAGATAGGGAAGTGGATACCACCAATGTGGGAGGGGTGTGAGGGGACCGCAGTGGGGAGTTGACTATGGTAATAACATAGTGGAGGCAGTGTGTAGTTAGGAGAGATTCGATAGGAAGAGGCTCAAGGGATAGGTATTAACACATACGAAGGAGGGGCCATGTATGATAGTGGCAACATTCAATGGAGGTAACTGCAGCATAACAAAGCACTATCCTTTTGTACTTAGGCGCACAATGTGCCATCTCATTCGAGAGTGATAATGAAATGAAAGGTGTAATTGAATGCAAGATTATCCTCAGTAATTGTTGTTCTTTATCGCATTTCAAATACACCATTTGGTTGGACCTGCATAGTGGGAGGAGTCGATGGGAGATGTGAATAGTGAGGAGTGGATACAGTATTAACCAACGGGATTGCAGAGGACTAGCAATGGATTTGAGAGAGTGGCCAGGAAAACGGAGTGGCGATGGGTTAGAAAAAATGTGGATGTACACCATATTATAAAACACGTAGAGGATAGAGAGCATGGGAATGAAGAATATGGCAGCCTGCAAAAATGGCAGAAGAGAGTTACAAGGGCAAAAAAGCTAAAAATGGAGTTGGCTTTAATACCATGTTAGGCCAAGAGGTAACTCCACAATGTGAACTGTGATTTTTCATTAAGATTTCTCATGGATATATACATGGAGGGAGATACTCTTGGGCTTCACCTCCCAGTTTCTCTTAATATTCCTATTCTCCTTATTTACTATATACACTATTTTACATATATTCACCCAATCCCAATTATTAGGTGTCAATAGTTGCTAAACAAATTAAATGCATGAATAAAATGCACAAAGAGAGACTAGAGCCTCTGGGTTGGGCCCTAACCCAAGGGGACTCAACCCTCTTAAACAAACTCATAATAAAGATAATGATCTTTCCATTAAAATAAAATAGAGTTCAAATACAACATGGAATGAAATCAACATCTCAAGCTTCCTTGCTCTCAATAACTCCTTTCTACTCCAAAATTTCAAATCCTATTGAGCCCTTGGGCTTGATTATTTATACAAAAATAGTTGAGGGGCAGCCTTCTTGGATAGAGGATTGCTTCCCTCCAAAATCTCAAAAAAAGTGCATCTAGCTCCCTTAAAAATCCTTGCAATTCCTTGAGTGCATTGGATGCTAGTAAATACTTGATTTGTAGGTGAGTGATATTAGGGATCAAGTTGAGTTGTAGGTAAGTAAATGCAGGGGACAAGCCTCCTACATCTCCTCTAGTTTCATACAACATGCCTCTGCATAGGAAATGCACTCAAAAAACACTATTTTCTTGAATATTAACCACATTAGGCCACAAAGTATGATAAACAACTTTTAACCTCCGTATTAATAACATTATAGTCAAAATATGTTAATAAATGCAAGGAAAGAGGAAATTATAGGTTGGAGGATGGAAAAATGGGCCTTGATATACCTATTGATGGGGCCCATCATCACCCCCCACTAAAGGTGTTTCTCACCCTTTGAGCAACTTTATCACTGATATGTATCTCATGCATGGCTTGGTAGCCTCTATGACATCCAAAGGCACGTCAGATGGTGTGCCTTCTTGTGGATAAAAACCTGCATTTTCCTCTATTTCTTCCCACTCACTTTGCTCCTCTACCTAATCTCTTCTTTCTTTTAGGCCCAATAACAAGGGAGGACTGAGCTTTAACCCTATGCAATTGATCTTAAACCTTTGAACAACTCTCTTGTAGAGTGGGTTCCTTTCTAGGGAATTCCTTAGCCTATTAGGAGAGTGGTATTCCCTGATTTGTAAATTGTGGGGCAAAGAATGCCATCTCCTCTAGCATGTTTGCAAACTCTCAATCCCTAAAAGCATAAAAATGTATTCAAAATGGAGGATAGTTTGCTCTTGTTTCTCTAGGTAGTGAGGAGCTAATTTAGGGTCTGCAAATATGAGGCTCTGGTTTCTTATGACAACCTTGGGACTTGTTAATTCTTCTCTGATATATAGAGGCTCACTTACTTCCTTGGCCATAACTTTCTTCACTTCCTCACCCCTTTCTTCCTCGTGGACAAGCCAAGAGGCCAAGGTCATTAGTTATGCATCTCCCAACTTTGAATTGGGGTCCCAAAATTTCATGTTTGTGAGGACGATCTTGTGCATGTAGAACTAAGCCAATTTGGCCCTATCTTCAACGCTGACTTGTTGGCAGAAATCAATGAACTTCCTATAATCCTAAAATGAGAGAGCCATATTGTGCCAATGCCTTGATTTGAAATTACATCCATTGCTCTTTAAGGAAGATGGAATATGATTTGGATGGCTTCCTACACTGGATGGCCTCCATGTCCAAGCTTTCCATGGTGGCAAGTTGTGCTTCCTTCTCTTGTAGCTGCTCTCTCAGCCTCTAATTTTCTAGTTGCAATTGTTCCCTCATGATTGACTTTTTGAATCTTAAGTCAACCATTTCTTCACACATTTTCTTCATATTGTTTTTTCCATGATGTCCACTAATCCAAATTTAAACAGGAACGCAACAAATTAAAAATATAACCATGAATATAGAGATGCAGCAGAAATAAAAATTCATTACATTAATATCAAATGCTGAAATACGCTTACAAACAGAATGGAAATAAACTAGCTCAGACGATGGTAGCTTATCTCTGAGAAGAGATGCAATGGCTACATGCCTCTAAACTGTGTTACAATGGGGCTCAAGGGCCTATTTATTATTGAACAACAAGGAAAACCTCTAACACCGGGAGATGGAATACTAAGAGTTTGTGGGCCCCTTTAGGGTTAGTTGGTCAACCAAATTATTGGGGTCGGAACTTGGTCATATTATCTTCGTTTGGCATGTATGATACCTTGTTGGAAATATCTCTTTGATTACTATAGGATTTGTAGTGGGCCTCTTCCAATGGCTATTAGCTTGTTGCGTACCTCAAAAAAAACGTCATTTAGGGGGGAAAAATTGCTCTGGAAGTTCAAGACCCGAAAAACTGCTAAAAATAGTAAATGTTGCAATAAATAAGGAAAAAAATGAAACTGACTAGAAGTCTAGGTGGAATAGGTGGGTGGCCACCAATATCCACCTACATCAATCATCTCTCCTTAGGAAGCAATGGTTCCCATTGTGTGCAGAGCCTCCATGAGGTGAGGAATTTTTTGTTGAACCTGGTCCCTAGTGAACCACTTGCCTTGGTAAAGGATATGGCCTGCTTTAACAACTCGATATAGATGGATCCTTTGTTTGCGAGTGTTCTTGATATGTCTGTCCATGATCTGATCAGTTGTGGCCTGTTCCATGCAGTCTGGGTTTAGCTCTGTTGGTGTGAGTTGTTCTGCAATGTCGAATGTGTCCAACAATGGTGGAAAGTATGGTCGAAGGCGGTCTACATTGAACATTGGGTGTAGACCAAGGAACAGTGGAATGTCAATATTAGAGACATTGTCCCCTATAGCCTTGGTCATGGTGTATGGCACATATTGGAGTGGGCAAAGCTTGTGGTGGGGTCCAGCGAGGCGCTCCTTCTACAAATGTAGCCAAACTTTGTTTCCCACCCTGAACTTGTGTGTTACTCGATGTTGATCATGGAGTTGCTTGTACTTAGAATTAACTATGTCCAATATATAATGGGCCTACTAGAGAATGTGTTGAATGTGCTCAATTAATTTATTACCCCTAGTGGCTTCAGACTGGATGTGATTCGAATCTACCTGAGTAGCTGCAAATGGTATGGCCACATCAATGGGACGTAATGGCTGAAATCCCAGTCATACCTGAACCAAGTTGTGGCCTATTGAGCAATGGAGAGATCTATTGTAGTTGTTATGGACATAGGGGAGGCTTTCATACCATGTGCGTGGATGCTTCGAGTTGTAAATGTGTAGAATGTGTATGATCATCCTGTTGACAACCTCTATTTGGCCATCAATTCGGGGGTGGAAAGCCATGGACTTAGTAAGTTTAGTATCTACCATCGACCAGAGACTTGACCAAAATGCACTTAGGAATCTATTGCCTGGATCTGAGACAATGTACTATGGGATCCCAAAGTGTACCCACACTCACTCAAATAATAGCTTAGCAATGGCCTTCATTGTGGTACTCTTATTGCAAGGCCCATAATGGCCATCTTAGGTAATTTGTCAATGACCACGAACGCAGTCATTGTCGTGCTTAGTATAAGGAAGGCCCAACATGTAATCCATGGAGATGGATTCCCAAGGTCGACTAGGAGTAGGAAGAGGAGTATATAGGCCTCGCTTCTTGATGGTTGGTTTGGAAATGGCACAGGCAGTGCAAGATCTAATGTACTTCCCAACATCCTTACGAAGGTTCACCAATAAAAATACTTCTGCAGTACTGCCACTATTTTCTCTACTCTGAAATGTTCAGTGACCCAACAATAATGTGCCTCCTAAATCATCTTGGCACACTCGCTTGAAGGAACACATATGTTTCCCAAGTGGCATAATAGTGTATCCTAGAGGTGAAAATTTGGAACTTGCTTACCTTCCAAGAGTGTCTGGTAAATGTTGTCGAATTCTGGATCGCTTTTGTAAAGGTGATGCCACTCCAAAGTCTCATGCCCAGAGGAGACGAGTAAAATGATTAGCACCATGACTGGTGGTAGGTTGAGGCAGTCTACAACATTATTGGTGTTTCCCTTCTTGTACTTAATTTTCAAATGGAATTGTTGCAGGTATGTGAACCATTTCTAATGGTGATCGTTCTACAACTCCCCTTGTGTTTATATGAACTAAAAGGGTCAGTGGTCTGTGTGGATGACCATTTCCTTCCCCAAAATGTAATGCTTCCATTGACGGTAGGCCTGCACAATGGAATACATTTATTTTTCATAGGTTGGATACTTTTGGACTATGTTTGAAAGTGTCTCATTATGGTAAGCCATTGGATGCCCCTACTAAGTAAGAACTACACCAATAGCATAGTCGGAGACATCTGCCTCAATCTCAAATGGTTGTTGCAGGTCTAGTAATGTGAGCACTAGTGTAGAACAGAGGCGATGCTTCAACTCGAAAAATACCTTTTGTTTGATTTTGGACCAAAATAACTTCGCTTTCGCTCCACCCTTGGTGACTTGACTTAAAGGCCAAGTGATATGAGAGAACCCCAACATGAACCTGCGGTAGAAATTGGAAAGACCCAGAAAGTTGTGGAGATTTGTTAGAGTGGTTGGGGGTATCCAATCTTGAATGACTTATATCTTGGTTGTGTACACATGCACACCCAACTCATCAATGATGTACCCCAAATATTGAACTTGTGCCATGCCAAAAGTTCATTTCTCTAAATTTGCACACAGCTTGTGTTGTCGCAGGGTTTGGAGGACCTGTCAAATATGGTGGAGGTGATCTTCCCAACTCTAGCTGAAGATCAAGATGTCATCTAAATACACCACCATGAATGCATTGGTGAAGGGTCGCAAGATGTCATCCATCAATCTCATGAAGGTTTTGGGGGAATTCATTAACCCGAAAGGCATAACCAACCATTCAAAAAGGCTCTCCTTGGATTTGAAGGCAGTCTTCCACACATCAGAGGGTTCGATAGGAACCTGGTTATAACCAAAATTAAAGGCAATCTTGTTGAAATATTTCCCCTCTTGAGCTGGTCCAGAAGGTCATCAATATATGGGATTGGGTACCAATTCTAGATCGTGATCTTGTTTAGTGCCAAATAGTCCATACAGAGTCTCTAGGTCTCGTCCTTATTTTGTACCAATACAATTGGGCTTCCACAGGTTGATGAGCTTGGCCTAATCTGCCCTTTCTGCAACAGCTTTTGAATCTGCCTCTTGATCTCATCATTCTTTAGAATAGAGCGTTGATAGATCGGTCCAGTGGGTAACGGTGTACTTGGGGTTAGATCGATTGAGTGCTTGACCTGACAGTGCTGAGGTACCCCCTTAGGTGAGGCGAAAATGTCCATGTACTCCTCAATTACCTTTTCCATCTAATGTTGTTGTGCGAAGGAACCTTGTCTGGAAGCCGTGGCCATAATATTCTTCTTTCCCTGAGGGCGAATCATAAGGAAAATTAATTTGTTGGTCTGTGAAATGATGTTACTGCATTGCTTTGCAGAGATCAAAGAGATGGTGGTAGGCGAGGCTACCTCTGATATCATGTACAGCTTATTTCTCAAAGAAATAATCACATAGCAAGGTCTAGACTCATATACAACACGTCACTCCCACAAGTATGGTTTTCCTAAAAATACATCACAAACTTCAAGAGGAGAAACATCACACAGTGAAGTGCTTGATGTTGTAGGGAAGTTGGCACTGTTGGCTGACGTGGAGATCTCATCCTTCATGAAGCCACCCAATGGTGTATGGCTGTTGATGTGTTGTAGTCGGTAGGCCCAAGCACTTCATGACCTCTACTCAAATGAGGTTATTTTGGCTCCCCCTGTCAACAATGAATCGCAGAGGAGAACCCTTCATTCACATTTGTGAGTGGAAGAGGTGTTCCCCCTCCTCTGCATCTTCATTCTCATTATTCTAGATCTTAGTGGTGGCCATGATGGCACTGGGATTTGCATCAATGACCTGATTCCCTTTGTCATTCCCCTTTTCAGGTTCTGACTCATAGTCAGAACATGTGTCTAATTTGAAAGCCTTCATCTCGGCCACAAGTGACTACTTGACCTGACACTGACTTGTGTTATGAGTGGAGCTCTTATGGAACTCACATCATTTTCCCATGTCCTTCTTTATCTTTGGGGTGTTTTTCTTTGCTTGTGGCTTCGATGGATTGTCCTGGGTTGCCCCACCTTGGCTTTGTCCATTTCTTTGAGGTTTAGGAGCGCTTTTCCCTTGCTTTGGATTCGCAGATCCATAGTCTCGCTTCTTCGATTTAAACTTATGCTCAATCTTGATAGCATAGTGGTACGTCGTGTCGAGTGAGGCAATGTCTAGGAGCTCCATCTCATACTAGATGTACCTATGTAGAAATTCGTGGTACTTGAGTACCAAATGTCACTCAAGATCCTGGATAACTAACTTCGTGCGAAGGGTATGAAAAAAAATCGTAAACTCTGACACATATCGGTCCCTTCCCTGCCACAACGTGGTCCACTTTAGGTATTTATTGTCATAGCTCCCAACATGGTAGTACTACTCCTTGATGGGGTCCCAGAACAAATTCCAAGTGGGTGCGGCTAAAATTAGTGAGGATGTACTTTCATCCTTCTTCTCACAGTAGGTTTCCCACCAGTCCTTGACGTGGGGGGTGGCTTTGAGAAGTGCAAAAGTAATATTTTCCCGACTGAAAAAATCATGAATCGAAAAATATCCTTCTATCAAATTTAACCATTTATCTATGACACCTGCATCTATCTAACCTTCAAATATGGGGATTTCAAAGTTAACTTGTACCTTAAAGGGTGTGGTGCTTCTAGAGTGGTAGTTGGATGGAGATGTGTCACCTTTGGGTAGTCGCTAAGGGATCTGGGAAAATTTGTCCATCTTCACATTCTTCTGTTTCTCAAGGGATTCTTCGAGCAAGATTTTGAAAGGATCTCCTACCCCCTCATCTTTCTTCTCTTCCACCATGGGAGGTCGTTGAGATTTGAGAGGTTGGTCTTGCAAAGGTTCGACCAGTTAGAGCCCTAACTCCTTATATCCTGACCTCATTGGGGACATGTAAAGAAAAATAGAGAAAGAGCATACTACTCTAATACCACTGATTTGAACTTAAACAAGATCACAAAAAAATACAGATATAACGATAAATACAAATATGCAGCAGAAATAACACTTCATTTTATTAATATCAAATACTGAAATATGCTTACAAACAGAATGGAAATAAACTAGCTCGGGTGATGATAGCTTATCTCTGAGAAGAGATGTGGCGACTACATGCCTCTAAAAGGTGTTACAATGAGGCTCAAGGGCCTATTTATTATTGAACAACAAGGGAAAACCCTAACCCCGGGAGATGGAATGTCAAGAGTTTGCAGGCCCCATTAGGGTTAGTTGGGCAACCAACTTCTCAGGGTTGTAACTTGGTCATATTATGTTCATTTGGCACATACGATACCTTGTTGGAAATATCTCTCTGATTACTACAAGATTTGTGAAAAGGTCATTGGGCCTACTGAGGACCTCAAAAAAAAGTCGTTTAGGGGGTCAAAATTGCTCTAAAAGTTCAAGACCCAAAAAACTGCTAAAAATAATAAATGTTGCAATAAACAACGAAATGGATGAACCCAACTGGTGGTCTAGGTGGAATAGGTGGGTGGGCACAAATATCCACCTGGATCACCTACATCCTCAACTTTCTTGGACTTATAAATCTGCATCCACCTATGAGTCCTGCTTCTTTCCTTTTCTAGTTCAAGTAGGATGGGGATTACAAATTTTTCAGGTATGATTCATGTTGAAGAAAGGGTAACTAGGTTAGGTCTTCATATATGTACTTTTGATATTTGTATTTCTTCAAGAAAATAAATATTATTTTTTTTATATTTATCAATGAGTTTCTTGCTCATTGAAATAGGTCAAGCACATATTTAAGTGCTTCTAGGAAGTCAAAGAGTCAATGTATTTATTGAAGACCCTTAAGGGCATGTTACACTATGTATTAAGCTATATGAGAGTCAAAGGAAATATCTCCAAGCAAAGTCAAGTCCTCTCCATGCAACAGCATCCTCCTAGCAGTAAAAATGATGAAGAAACACCAAGTCAATCTATAGTCAACAAGTCGGCCTAAAGGAGGGACAATACTCACCTATGAAATCATCGAGCAAGGGAAGTCAAGGAAAAGTTAAGAAGGATGAAGTTGAAGGGGTCTCCAAGTGAAACAAATAAAGAAGGAAGAAACGCAAAGTTTTGTGACTGTTTATAGGGCAAATTATAGTCACACATGCGAGAAAAAGGAGGGAAGTCTGTGGTTATATCATCATCAAAATAACAGTCATCTATTCATCTTGGTTTTGGCTTGAAACTTATGCCTACAAGGCCTCCCACTAGATTGAAGAAGAGACTCTCTCATACGAAGGAGAAAGGAACCAAATACACTACTAAACCTCCCACACGTGCTAGAATTTAGGGCTGTGGAACTGTCATATCAAGTATGTACCTACACATTGAAGATGGAGCTTGGTTGGTCAAGAAGAAGGAAGAAATCATCATTAGTGAAGGGCTTCACTAGAGACCAAGGATAAGTGTCTCTTCTAGGGAAAGTACAACAAGGAATACCAACAATTGTAAGAAGAGAAAAGCGTCGAAAGGAGGAGAAAAAAGTGTTGGAAGAAGGAGGACTAAGTGTTGGGCAATAAAGTGCAGGAAGGAGAAAGGACTTGACTTGTGCTTGGAGTATTTTCTATTCAAGGGCCTAGGGTTTGGCATTGATCAATAAGAAGCTTCAATAAGAGAAATTTACGAAAGGGTTTTCATCTCTAAGAGAGAGAGGTTTTGGCCCTGGCAGAGAGCCAATATCTTGTGTTCTTGTTTCTTATGTTTTGGTAGCAGTTTGATGAAGTAAACACACACACTAATAATAAGGAGAAGATCAAGCTAAGATAAATTGGAAAAGTGCTTCACAAATTATTATCAAGTTTAGAAGAATCCTATTATACATAAATTCCCTTGATTCTTCAACATGGTATCAGAGCTTAGGTGACACATCAAGAAAATAGCATCTCAAGAACACTCATCAAGAAAGGACATCTACAAAAGTTGAAGCATCAAGCCAAGAAGTCTCAATCTCATCAAGGACAAGAAAGGACTACAAGAAGACTACAAAGAAAAAGGAGAAGCCTTTTGTATAAAGGCACCCACAAGAAGATAAAATCAAGGAGGGTCCTACATCAAGCCACACCATGTTCAAAAGGAAAAGCACTACAAGCCAAGTCATCAGGCAATCAATCAAGTCCATTTGAAGAAAGCAACTTGAAGAACATCAAGATCCAAGGAAGGCAAGCCATCAAGTCTTCAAGAAGAAAGCAATTCCACTACATCTCGAACTCTATCAAGTAAGTATGTGTCCCCTTATGATTACACATCAATGTATTTTTGCAAGGAAAGCAATAAATTGGTTGGTACCTCTAACTTCCTTGCATGGAAGAAGAGGACTGATTTACTTCTCAAGGAGACTGAAATTCTAGAACACAACAAAGGGAATATCACTATCCTTGCTAAGGAAAAAACTCAAGCCTTAGCCAAGTACAATAAGGATGAGACAAGAGCTCAAAGGATTCTAAGAGAATCCATCAAAGACTCTCATTATTTATGTCTCCAAACTCGAAACATCAAAAGAAATCTATGACAAGCTAATATATCTATTCTCGATAAGCACAGTTGGAGAAGTGATATCTCTTCGAAATAATTTGTATAAGATGAATATATCAAAGTAAGGAATAGCTCCATATTTCATGAAGATATCTGAGATGAGGGATCAACTTCAAGCGCTGGGAGAAGTCATGTCTGACAGAGAAATGAAAACTATAGTACTCAATGCTCTACTTGAGGATTGGGGCAACTTCACATCAAACATATATGCCAAGAAGGAATCTACCCCACTAAGTGAATTATGGTCTCTATAAAGATAGAGGAAACTAGACTCAAAGCAAAAGAGGATGTGGGACCAAAGGAGTAGGCATTTGCAACCATGACCAAGAAAAAGGGAAAATTTGGAAAATTTGGTCCATGAAGAACAAACAATAGAGATATGTCCAAAATCCATTGCTTTGGATGACAAGAATATGGACACTACAAAAGGAATTTTCCAAAACTTCATAAGGATAACAACAACAAAATAAAAAGGGAAGAATGTCACATGACTCAAGAAGTGAAAGAAGAAGACAAGAAGCAAAATAAGGAAGATCCGTCGGATCTCTACTATGACTAAGTCTACTTCTTTACTTAAAGTATTCTTTCAAAGTTTTGAGTAGTATAGGAGCATGTAGGAATAGAATAAAGATGCATGGTTAAATATCTTCTAGAATATAGGAGCATAGTGTACATATAGCTCAATATATTCATATAGAAGGAACATACCTATTATAAGACCTCATCCATGATAAAAGAATAAGTGATCATGATTGTAAATCCTATAAGGCCACCATCATAAAAAGAAAGAGACATTTGCAGGATGGGAATCTACAAGATCCTATGACAAGAATCTTCAAAAGAAGGTTCATAAATAAGAGCAGATGTGTCAACAAGAATTCCATTCATGGAATACAAGGAAGAATGATGTGCAAGAAAGAATGGATGGAGGAAAGAAGGGATACATCAATCAAGAAGGACCATCAAATGAAGCCGAGATGATCAAATCAGAATCAAGATGAGGTATGTATGCACTAAAAGGTAAAGTCATGTCATATTATATATTATTAAATTCATGGGAATAGATCTAAGACATGATCAAGTACAAAAATATCTCTTTCACTGAAGACATACTCAAGAGCATGTACAAGTAAACAAGAGAAGTTCTCACATAAGGAGCATAAGGTTGTTGAATACTCCATGAAGCAAGTGAAGAACAAAATACTCTCCTAAGGAGTACAAGATTTATAACTAAAATACATGTGAAGAAGAAATGTTGACTAGTTCAAGTAAGTAGGAAAAGAAGAAATTTCTCTCATGGGGAAGTATAAGGTTTTTATTTAAACAGCTCAAGAAGAAGCAAATGAATAAATAGATCAAGCATGTGAAGAACATCATGGTCATAAGGAATCACTAACCAACAAGATCCATTAAATACATCTCACAAAAGAAGGCATGACAACTCTGACAAAGGAAGAAAAAGATCAAATGACCCTTGACACCTATGAAGGCCTTGGAGATATTAAGGTTCAGATAGTTGATTCAACTCTACGAATATGTCATGATGAAGAGGCCATCCAAGAAAAGCACTATCTAATGTTGAAGCAAGTCAGGATGAAGTCATGAAGGGCTACCAAATCGAAGCATGGAAACAAGCAAGTACAACTAAGCATCTATGTGATAAGTATTCTAAAAGCATAGACATATGACAAAGGAGTATACAAATGATGAAAGAACCTGACACGCATCTTGAAGGACACTTTCCACGAAGAAGCAATGACATGATAATCCAAGAAGGAAAGTTATCTATGATCAGTGTCATACCAAGAAGAAGTTATAACAAAGAATTCATGACATCAAAGAAGGAGATCAAGCAGCTGAAGGACCCATGAAAAAGAAGTTCCTGATGAATGGACAAGTCCCTAGCTAAGAGGGAGTTAAAACAAGTTCCCAATTACAAAGGAACTTGGACAAGTACCTTGTCAGAGGATACTTGGGCATATCTTCCTCAATTGAGAGGAAGAGATAGATACAACATTCTTTTCTTCACTTGGGAAGAAAGAATGGGAGGATTGGGTAATCATCTAGCATTTGATACTCTTTGAGGATGTGTAGGGCATCCAAGACAAGAGTAGGCAAGAGGATCGATATTCTTTGAGGGTTGGGAACCCAATACAAGAATACTCCTAGAAGGTCATACTCAGTGAACCCCTGGGTGGTTATGTACCTTAAGAGACAATGACTAAGGTGTCTATAAGTCATTAGTCTCGTCAACATTGTTCTCTGATCTAATAAGAGATAAAATTGTTAGTCAAGGCCTTTCTATGGACAATTTTGGTTACTATGATGATATAATAGATGGATTTCAAATTTGGTTTCTCTTATGTGAATTCTTCAAGATTGAAAAATAGCCAAACACCTTGTAATGATTTATGAATACCTCCCTAGTTAAGAGGGAGTGTTGAATAAAGTGTAACTAGGTTAGGTCTTCATAAATGTACTTTTGATATTTGTATTTTTTAAAGAAAAGAAATATTATTTTTGTTCTCTTTATCAATGAGTTTCTTGCTCATTGAAGTAGTTCAAGCACATATTTAAGTGCTTCTGGGAAGTCAAAGAGTCAATACTTAAGGGCATGTTACACTATGTATAAACTTGTATAAGAGTCAAAGGAAATATCTCCAAGAAAATTCAAGTCCTCTCCATGCAACGACATCCTCCTAGCAATAAAAATGATGAAGAAACACCAAGTCAACCTATAGTCAACAAGTTGGCCTCAAGTCGGCCTAAAGGAGGGATAGTCCTCTATATATAGAGGTTGTCCACTCCCCCATAATTACCAATACTCACCTCTGAAATCAGCAAGCAAGAGAAGTCAAGGAAAAGTGAAGAAGGGAGAAGTTTAAGGGGTCAGTTCAGCAAATAAAGAAGGAATAAAAGTGAAGTTTTGGGACTGTTTCTAGGGAAAAGTATAGTCACACGTGCACGAAAAAGGAGGGAAGTTTGTGGTTATATCAGCAACAAAATCACAGTCATATATTCATCTTAGTTTGGTCTTGAAACCTAGGCCTACAAGGCCTCCCACTAGAGTGAAGAAGAGACTCTCTCATACGAAGGAGAAAGGAACCAAATACACTATTAAACCTCCCACACGTGCTAGAATTTAGGGTTGTAGAACTGTCATATCAAGTTTGTACCTAGACATTGAAGAAGGAGCTCAGTTGGTCAAGAAGAAGGAAGAAATCATCATTAATTAAGGGCTTCACTAGAGACCAAGGATAAGTTTCTCTTCTAAGTCAAGTACAACAAGGACTACGAACAATTGTAAGAAGAGAAAAGTGTCGGAAGAAGGAGAACAAAGTGCTGGAAGAATGAATACTAAGTGTCAGGGAACAAAGTGGAGGAAGGAGGAAGGACTTGACTTGTGCTTGGAGGATTTTCTAGTCAAGGGTCTAGGGTTTGTCATTGATTAATAAGAAGCTTCAATAAGATAAATTTGCAAAAGGGTTTTCCTCTCTAAGAGAGAGAGGTTTTGGCCCTGGCAGAGAGCCAATATCTTGTGTTCTTATTTCTTATGTTTTAGTAGCAGTTTTATGAAGTAAACACACACACTAATAATAACAAGAATATCAAGCTAACTTCCCTTGATTTTAGAAGAATCCTATTATACATAACTTCCCTTGATTCTTCAACAATTCATCCTTGTTCATAAAACTTGTAGTAGGACCCAAGACCAGGCTATGGATTAGGCTCTTGGAGTTCTTGGGGTCCTTCTTATCCTTCTTGAGGTGTTACTACTACTTCCTGTAGCAGTGTTTCCTTGTCATGTAGCAATTTCTTTCCTTCCTGTAGCAATCCTTTTTCTTCCTATTGTTGGGCAGTTTATGCTTGTAATTGCTTGGCTTTAGCTGCCATGTTGTTTGGCCTTCTTATGTATGTCTGAGGTTTCTTTCCCTTTGCTTTGAGTGAGGTTACTTCCTCAATTTTCCCTTTTCCTTTTCCCAATTCTCCTTTGCAGTGGCTGACAAATTCTTCAATTGTAATTGGTACTTTTGAAGGAGGGAGAGGCTTCCTTTGTTTAATTCTAGTGCTCTTCCTTCTTTTGAAATATAAGGGGCCTTGCTTGGGCTACCTCCTTTTGGTTTAGATAGGTGTGCTAAGGGCTTCCAGAGTGGCAGCCACCTCTCGTTATATATTCCCTTCTGATGGGCTTACTTATTGTTTTTGTTGTCTCCTCTCCCGAGGTCTAGACAGCTACCCAAGGGTCTCTTTTGTTGCTTTTGGTTCCCCCTATTTTTCCTCCTTTCCTTCTCTAGTCCCTTCTTCAATATCTTTTATATTATCTTCAAATTATTCTTCCTTTTCATCTTCTTATTTAGCATCACTTTGTTTGGTGGCCTCTTCATGTTCTATCAAAGATTGGGCTTGAGTCTCAATGAAGGACTCCTTGTCCATGTCCACAAAATTGGTACATAGCACAAGGTTCTTAAGGTGACTTAAAGCATTCATAAAAATGAGCCTGATAAGGCTGTGATGAGAAATGTACTAGTTCTTCCCTTCTCTCACCCTCTGGCTCATTTCTATCATAGACTGAAGGAGAAAGTGGGGAATGTTGAGCCTGCTTGGCATGAGAAATTATGTGCGGAACCTCAGCTGATAGAGTAGCCTAAACTCATAGGCATACACAAAACTTAACCTTCCTTCACAAGATATGTATTTTAGGATGTGATAAGCCACTTCATGCCATGGGTAAGGAAGGCTCTCCCTTCTAACTCCATTCTTTCCTTCAATTGGATTTTCTTTAGGGAGGAAGAAATTATTCTTGGTTATGATGGCTTTTGTCCTATCCTCATTGCCCCATCTAACTCCTAAAGGTAGTTTGGTCACTCTACTAATGAGATCTACATTAAAATGGATGGAAATTCCTCTTTCAATAGTGGTGGCACTTGTAGGTTTTAACCCCGTACAGAAATTACCTGCATACAAATTCTAAAACACAGAAAATAAACAATGCGAGAGCATAACACATAAAACACATATACACAGAAATTTTCCCCTAGATCCTAAAACCGGGACTACCGGATTGATGTTTCATTATGTTCCTTTCAATGTTAACATACATATTTATACATGTCGAAGCATCCAATACAATGGACCGAAAA